>CM060969.1:46912715-47022715 GCA_030765045.1 Tenodera sinensis
AAAACGAACTCTTGGATAGTATGTTAGAAGTCTGTCGTGAGGTGATTCTGGAGGAAATGCAAGAAGCTGATTTTGTGGCTGTTATGGCAGATGAAACCACAGATGTTTCGCATCAGACCCAGCTTGTATTAGTATTTAGATATGAGAAAAAGGGTGTTCCATATGAGAGATTTTGGGGTTTTTTGCAATCAGAGGGACAAAACGCAGAAGCAATTTCTGAAAGCATATTAAAAGTGCTTAATGAACTATTCAGAGATAAACGTCATGAACTTATTGCCCAAACTTACAATGGAGCTTCAGTAATGAGTGGTGCAGTTGGTGGAGTACAAGCCAAAGTACAATCTCAGTTTCCAAATGCACAGTACTGCTATGCACATCAACTGAACTTAGTGATGGAACATGCAGCTTCGCAGAATAAGTCTGGCAGAATTTTTTCTTAATCTCTCTGCTTTTCCTGCCTTTTTCTCGAGATCCCCACAGCGCTTGGCAGCTCTGGATTCTGCGGTGGCTAGAAGAGTCCCTGGTGGTTCTGCAACTAGGTGGAATTTTAGATCCAGAACTGTTAATGTCATTTATGAAAATCAGGAAGAATTGCTGCCGTGCTTTTCGGAGTTGGAAAATTCTGCTCATGATAAGACTTGTCTGGAAGCAAATGGGCTTTGGCGTTATTTAGAAGACAGCAAATTCCTTTCATGGTTGAAATTCTTTCACCGAGTAATGCCTCATGTTGATGTACTTTATAATCAACTGCAATCAAGATCAACTGAGGCTGTTAAAGTACAAAATGCTGTGTCTTCATTCATTCAGTGCATCTGTGACATTCGAGAGGCAGCCGATGATATATTTGTGATTCCATCTGAATCAATGAGCAAACGCCAGAAGGTAGAATGTCCAAAAGTAGAAGCCAAAGAAGTATGTGACCACATTATTGAGGAAGCTAGACATCATTTTCAGTCGCTTAGTCATCTCGATGCAGCAAAGCTGTTAAACTCTAAATTCTTTGGCAGCTTTTTAAGTCAGTTTCCTGAGGATAAACTTCAAACTGCTGTGACAACGTATACAACACTGAACAAGAAAATGCTAAAGACAGAACTTAGCATTCTGTATGCAAGACCTGACTTTAGAAATATTGACAGGGCTATGCAACTATTGCAATACATAATTTCTAACAGTCTGCAAGATTCGTTTTCTGAAGTTACAACTTTACTAAAAATTTTGATCACAACGCCAATGACCACTTCTGAGCCAGAAAGATGCTTTTCATGCTTAAAACGCGTAAAAACGTTCTTAAGAAACACTATGTCACAGGATCGTCTTACTGCTCTGGCAATGCTGTCCATGAAGAAAAGCATTGCTTCTAGGATGGAGGGGTTTAATACCAGCGTGATCGATAAGTTCTGCAGCCAGAAGGAGCGTTGTATGGACTTTATATTTTGCCATTAGGTAAGACTAATTATATAAAATGTGTAATCATTGTGCGGTACTGTAGCACACACCTTATTTTGTTCACCAGCCGCCACTGTATTTAAGTTTAATGTCTTTCAAGGATGTAACACAAAGAGTTTGAAGAAAATAGCCTCACCCTAAACTACCCTTTACGTGGAAAATTTTTCAAAAATTTTTATTTCCTTGAAAATGTCTCTAACAATTTTGATTAAAATGTCATATGTTTGAGATATTTTTATGACAAATGAAATGTATATTTTGAATTTTCTGGCTATAGTATTTACTCTGGATCACTTTTGCATAAAATACACAATTTATGTCTCAATAAACTTTTCTTGTATGATGAACCACTTCAGAGATGTTCCTAAGTGGATGAGCTTCAGAAAACTTAAATCTTTTGTGAAATGGAACATCATTGTTCATTTTTACTTTCTCTACTGGTAAACAGGGGAAGTATTGTATTCCACCCAAAAATTTGATGTTGAGATTTCACCGGAAATATATGTATTGAGACATTACTTTCTCTACTGGTAAATAGGGGAAGTATTGTATTCCACCCAAAAATTTGATGTCGAGATTTCACCGGAAATATATGTATTGAGATCCCCTGAGTCCAAAAAAGCATTTTTAGAAAAAGGTCTGTGTGCGTGTGTATGTGTGCGCACGTGCGTGTAGGTGGGTGGGTGCGTGCATGTGTGCGTGGGTGTGTGCGTGGGTGGGTGTATGTGTGTGCGTGGGTGCACGCGAGTGTGTGTGTGAACAGCATAACTCAAAACCAAAAAGTTGGTTAAAAACCAAAGTTGGTATTTAAGTTTAATGTCTTTCAGGGATGCGACATGAAGATTTTTAAGAAAATAGTCTCACCCTAAACTACCTCTACATGGAGCATTTTTTGAAAATTTTGATTTTCTTGAAAATGGCTCAAATGATTTTGATTAAAATGTCATATGTTTGAGATATTTTGATAACAAATGAAATGTATATCTTGAATTTTATGGCTATAGCCCCTGAAGTTGTATTTACTCTGGATGACTTTTGCATAACTGGTAAACCATTAGATATAGACCAAATCATACTATACACAAAATGTTGTTGTTGTTAGCTAATGCTGGATTTCTGACAATGAACCATTAATCCTCTTGCTGTCCAATATTTTTCACTGATGGATGGGGTGCTTGAAGTGGCCGGGCATATTTGAAGGTGGTCTCGGTCCATTTCCTCTTGCAGATCACATAGAGGGCAGAGTAGTGAAGAATATATCCCAATTCTGCTTAAGTGTTTTGCCAGACAATCATGTCCTGTAATCAACCTGAAGGTTCCAACTGCTGTTTTTCGAGGATACTCAGGAATTACTGTTTGAATGTTTGATAGTTCTCATGTTTTATTTTTTGATTTTTCATAGTAATATTTTACAATAAATTTTTTGAATTCAGAGTTGACTAATCTTTTAGCTGCATAAAATGGTAGATTAACTATAGATTTCTGCACATTGCCGGTACCCGTTTTAGCAAGAAAATCAGCTTTCTCATTACCACTCAGTCCACAGTGAGCTGGTATCCATTGGAAGACTAGGTTTTTTTGAAGTGCTGCTAGATAGGTAAGGATTTTCCAACATTCTATAATTGTTTGGTTTTTTGGTGACAACTTAGAAGTAATTGCTATAATTGCTGCCCTGGAATCTGAGAGAATAACTGCTTGATTCAAATGTGAAATTCTATACAAGAGATTTTGTAGGGCATTCGAATTGCTTCAATTTCTTCATCAAAGTTTGTAGTTCCATAACTTAAAGATTTGTAATAGGAAAAGAGATGACACGTGACTCCAGCCCCTGCTCCATCTCGGTTTGATATCAATGATCCATCAGTATAAATATGGAGCCATTCACGTTCTGGAAATCTAGTATGGATTGTCTCTAATGCTAATAATTTTAGAACACTAGTTGGAGTATCACTTTTCTTAACTTCTTCTGTCAGGTGTAAGTAATATGTGATGTCTAACGTTTGTGTCGAGTTGACTTTAGATATGAAGTTTTCCTTTGAGTTAGGAAGGTATACATTCTTCTTGATGTCTTGAATTTTGGAAAGAAAGCTCTCCTGAGTCTTTAGTGTATGTGTAATTTTTCTCTTATGCCATGTATTGAATGGGAGTCTGATCAACTTTTCGTGTTGAATAAGAGCCAGTTTTTCTATTTCATATTCAATGGGGTATTGGTTGGTTAGTATTTCCATAGCTGCTATTGGTGTGGTTTTGATAGCACCTGTAATTAATCTCAGACTTTGGTTTTGAAAGATTTGAATCTTTTTTGTGTTTGCTGTTACAAGAATTTCGCTGCAGTAAGTAAATAATGGCTTTATATATACATTGTATGTTGTGTTAAGAGTTGCCCTGGAACATCCCCACTTCATCCCTGTTAGACGTTTTAACAGTGAAAGGCGCCTCTCTGCTCTTTGTATTACATTTTCTATTTGTTTGGACCATGTAAGTTTGGTATCAAATGAAACTCCTAAATACTTTGCTTCCTTTGTTTCTGGTAATTGTTGACCCTCAAAATTTAGTTTTATTTTTAGTGATTTTTTTCTTAGTGAAAAGATTTGGTAGTTTGATTTTGTTGTATTAACAGTCATTAAATTTTCTTTGGTCCACCTCTGTAAGTTGGTTAAGGATTGTTGCATGGTTTTTTGGTTTTGAAGTCCACATTACTAAGTCATCAGCAAATAGTTCACACTTCACACCTGATTCTTGTATTTGCTGTGGCAGATCGTTTATAAATATATTAAAAAGTGTTGTGCTGAGCACTGCGCCTTGTGGTAACCCACAGTGTACTTGTTTGTATTTAAATATATTTCTTCCATATCTGGTAGCAATAAAGCATTGTGTTAGGAAATGACTTAGCCATGAAAACATTGAACCTTGTATCCCTATTTTTTTTTTACTTCCTTTAGCAGTTTTGTTCTACATATAGAATCATATGCACTTTGGAAATCAATAAAAACTGATAAATTATCTTCTTTTCTATTGAAGAAGTCTTTGATTTCTTGACTGAGAAGTAAGACTTGTTCATTTGTAGAGTGGAACTCTCTGAATCCAGCTTGACATGGGGAAATTAAATTTTGTGATTCTAGAAATCAATTTAACCTATTTGACACCATTCTTTCCATCACTTTTGCTATTATGCTAGTAAGAGCTATTGGTCTATAATTTTTTATTTCTGATGCTGTTTTATCTTTCCTCAAGAGTGGGACAATTATTGCTTTTCGCCATTCTGCAGGTACAGTGGTGTTCCAGGATAGATTGTAGAGCTTTAGTAGTTGTTGTTTTGCTGTTTTTCCAAGGTTTTTTATGAATTCTGGATGTATGTGATCTGGTCCAGGAGACTTTTTGATTTTTAGATTATTAATTGCAATGTTCAGTTCTTGTATATTAAAATTTTGATAAAAGATATTGTGTTGAGTGTTAGGATCACATTCTCTTTCTTGCTTCAAATCTTTCTTAAATTCTTTACGTTCCTTTTTATTATTTCTTGTTACTTTACGTGAATTAGCATAATATTTATTGAATGTTTCGGCTATGGCTGCATCATTTGTTAATATTTTATTGTTGTGTATAAGTGTGCTGTTGTTTTCTTTCCTGTCCTTGACATGTTCTATGAACTTATTGGCTTTATTGCCATCTGTCCTATAATCCATTTTTTCTAAGAAATTATTAAAGTGATTCTTTTTAGCAGTATTAGTTTCTTATTTTAGTGAGGCACATTTCTTCCGCCATATTTGTGTATCCGATATGTTTTTTGTTTGTTCAGCTGTATTTCTACCTATATCCCTTTGCTTTTTCAGTTCTTCTAACTGGGGATTCCAAAAGGGTTTGAAATTGTTTATTCTTCCACGAGGAATATGTTTTCTTGCAGTTTCTAGGATGACTTTACAGCATTCTTTGTTCATATGATCTGGGTGGTCATGCAGCTGTGAGTTTGTTTGTTCTTTAAATTTATGTTCCAGTTCAGTTTTATATTTGTTCCAATCTGCCTTTTTGAAGTTCCAATACAGATTTCTGTGATTTTGACTATTATTTGTATTATCTAGTTTTATATCAGCAATTACTGCTCAGTGACCAGAACTTGGGTCTTCTATAACTTGTTTTTTAATTTTTGAAACAACATCTGTTGTAGCTAACAAGAGGTCTAGGTTACTACCTGCTCCAGAGAAATGTATGAAGGTTTTGGGATCTTCTTTATCATAAATCAGTTCAAAGGTTGTGGTATTCAAAAATTCTTCCACTATCTGCCCTGTGGAATCCACTTTTTCATAAGCCCATATTTTGGAATAGGCATTGAAATTCCCAATTGTGATTGTTTTATTTAATTGTTCAATAAGTGAGAGATGTGGTTCATTCCTGGGAGGATTGTAAATACTGTATAAATGAAGATGTGTTTTGTTATCCCAAAAATTTAGCTTCATTAACTCAGATTTATCTGTGTTATCCATTTCTTTAACAATTTGAAAGGAGGATTTAATTTCATTTTTGACTCCAACTAATATTCCGCTACTTATCTGTCTATTTTTGAGTAGTAGGTGTAGTAAAAATCCAGTAAAATTGAAGTATTTAAGTTGATCATTTGTTAGATTTGCTTCTTGTATGACAAATATATCTATTTTATAGTCAAATACAATTTTATTGAATTCTATTCTTTTTGTTTGGGTGAGACCACCTGCATTCCATTGTAGAATTCTGATGTTAGATCTTCTATATACATAAAGTTTTCGTTCTCGAGAAGTAGTCTCTGCCCGGAGATCTGAATGGGGGACTATTTTAACTCCGGAACATTTTACCCCTCGAGTCATATTTCATAATTTGATATTGAACAGAGCATTAGCAGTATGATACCGAAATTTAGATTTCCGATCAAATGGGCTTTTGAAAAAGATACGTTTTAATTTAATTGCCGGATATGAGATTTGCGATAAATATTGAGTAATAACATAAATAGATAATATAGCAGGAAGTGTTGTAAGGTGAGCAAGACATGAGTAAATAATAGTCGTTAAATTTGTAGAATAAACGCATTATTGGTTTGAAATTAACGAGTCATGACGTCATACCACATAGTTTAAAATACACGTTCGAAAGTCAGTTCTACCAACCTTAAAAGTCGCGCGATATATTTAATAAAATATAAAGTAAACATCGTTTAATCCTAAAAAGGTAATTATATATTCAAAATTCATAAAAGAACATGTTATAATAGAAAGGGACATTTCTAAATTGCGGGAAAAGGAAATAACATTTTGGATACGAGGCTTTCTTGGATGACGTCATGACATTCAAATTGGAAGCGAACGGTCTTCTTGGCGTGGGTAAGAGAGAAGCGTCTAGTCAGTACTCAACCAGAGAGCAGTACGGGAGTTCGTGCAGTTCGTGCTGCGCCGATGTGATTGAGATGCTTCTACAGATACACATATAGAATCGGCATATCTCCCGAAAATATTTAATATAAAATAAATTGATGTGCAAAGTTGTTCTTGGGTTGTCCTTTACACTCACGCAAACCCGAGATAAAGAGATAAAGCTCAGCTAGCCGGAGACAACACACCAAACCACATCAACGTGACCAACAACATCACGTCACCAACGACTTCAGCTTCAAATGGCGAGGTAATAACTAGGAAGCAATATTATAGCTTCAAATTGGCTTCCCAACGTGTGGCTTCGAAAGAATGGACCAAACCCCAAGACGACCGAGCCAGCATCGAACCAGCAGACAAGAAGGTGCCCAGCGCGTCAACATCTGTGAAACGTGTAGTGAACAAGTTTAAGTGCAGTTAAAGTGAAATAGTGAAAATATTGAAAATTTTGGTGAGTAGAAAAACACATGTAAATAGCTTAGAAATGGAAGACAGTGATAGTGAGTTTAGAGGTTTTGATAGTCAGGAAATTCAGGAAAGTATAAGTAGGATGGAAGAATTTAATCGGAATGTAATTGGTAGCAGAATATGCCAAGAATTAGAAGATCAGAACGTTAGAGAAACACCTAGAGGTAGTGCAGAAATGTTTAGTAGTAATTCAGAAAGGCCAGCATTTATGTCAGAAATAGAGAATATGTTTCAAACGATAATGAAAAAGATGAGTACAGATTTAAGTCAAAAGATAGATGGAAATAGTAAAGAATTAAGAACAGAGTTAAGTCAAAAGATAGATGAAAATAGTAAAGAATTAAGAACAGAGTTAAGTCAAAAGATGAGTACAGAGTTAAGTCAAAAGATAGATGAAAATAGTAAAGAATTAAGAACAGTGAAAGAGATGAGTACAGAGTTAAGTCAAAAGATGAGTACAGAGTTAAGTCAAAAGATAGATGAAACTAGTATAGAGTTAGGACAGAAATTAGAGAAGGGACAACAGGAATTGGGAATGCAATTGGAGAATCAGAAGAGAGCTTTAGAAACCTTTAGGGAAGAAGTTAGGGAGGAAATTAATAAAGTTAGTAGTGAAGTAAAAGAAAATAGAGAACAGGTAGAACAGGTTAAGGGAGAATTAGAGACAATAAGGCAAGAAGTAAAGAATTCTGAAAAGAAATTAGGTCAACAAGTTAGTGAAAAATTAGATAAAGAAAGGGAAAGAGTAACATACAGTTTAGACAAACAAAGGGAAGAGGTAGTACAAAGGTTAGATAAAGACAGGGAAGAAATTAGAGAAGAGTTACAGGGGTGTAAAATTAGAATAGAAAGATCTGATGTAGAAAGTGAAAGGCAGGCTAGAAATTTGGAGGATGTTACAGACCAAATAAAAGGAGTAGTGACAGAAATTACTCAGGTAAAAGAGGCCTTAGAAAATTTGAAATTAAATGAAAATGCATGTAATCACAACAATCTTAGTAATGAAGTTGCAAGAAACGAGGCAATACCAGGTGTATCAGCTGACATTTCGATGCAAAATAGGGGTAACAGTAATTCCCATTCTGATCTCGGAAATAGCTCAGGGATAGGTGACAATTCAAATTTACATTGGCCTAACCATGTCTTAAATGAAATGACACCTCCAGTTTTTGAAAATGAAGATTCAGATGATCCTAAAGCCTTTTTAGAAGGGTTACAAGAGTACTTCACGGTGAAACGTATACCAGAGGAGTACAAGATGGTGATAGTAAGAAAATGTCTAAAGGGTAATGCTGCTAATTGGCTAGGCCTTTCTATGGGTAACAATAATGACTACAGGACCTTTAGGAACATCTTTTTAACCAGATATTGGGGAGCTAGTAGGCAGGCTAATATTAGAGTTGAATTAAGCAATGGAAAATTTAATCCTAGATCGGAGGAATCGATGGTAAACTATTTTATGAGAATAGCGAGAAAATCGAAGATGTTGGACCCTCCCTTGGATGAAAAAGATCTAATAAATATAGTTACTCCACATTTTCCGGAAACACTTCAACATTACCTAATCATAGCCCGACCCGATAGCATTGCAGCTATGATAGAATTATTATCAGCCTTAGAAGTCAATAAGCCAAAACACGCATTTGGAAATAAATATGAAGAAAAAGAAACTGTCAATTCTTTCGGGCAAGGGGCACAGTATTATCAGAATAGAAGTGAGGTTAGGGAAAGATATAAAGGACCAGTACCAAGGATGGAATCATTCCGGTGGGAAAATCAAGGTAGATATAACCAGGAAGGGCGTCACCAAAATAGAAATGGTAATCAAAGGGGAAGAAATATAAGGGTGAATTATATGAATACAAATAGATTTGATCGAGGTAGACGGGGACGTTATTTTGGACATAGTAGAAATTCAAATGATGGGTATTGGACAAATGGAGATAATGAGTTTAGACCGAGGTCACCAAGACAGGGAGAAAGGTATTCTAGTGGACGAAATTCCCCCGAAAATGCAGAAATGGTTGAGGCCATTAACACGGTCAAAAACATGGTAGGAAGTAACCCCGATTTAATGCAGGAAAACAGAAGTAACAATTCGGGAAACAGTACAGGAGCAATACCTAAAAATCAGGGAAACGCCAGACCCGGTCAAACGCGCCTTCAGTGAGAACTGGGTATCCTAGTAATGATTGTGATAAGTACTCGGAAATAAATAGTCCTGGAAGGCAAATGATGATACAAAAGAAAAGAGAATGGAAAAATAGAAACGACGAAAACGAAAAAGTAGGAGATCCACCTAAAATCAAAATTGGAGTAAATGGAAAACAATACAATGCAATTATAGATACGGGATCAAATAGCACAGTATGCTCACAAAATTTTTATGATAATTTACAAAGTAGTGGCTTTAAAGTAATGTCTTTACCAGTTAATGGGATATATTGCTCGCTAGCTGTGGGAAAACGAAAAGAGAGAGTAAAATTTCAAGCAATGATAAATATTGAAATAAATGGGAGAATACTTGGAATTTTATTTCTGATTGTAGGAAGACTTGTGACAGATATTATAATAGGTTGTGATTGTCTTTATGCCTGGGAAGCTGTGGTGAATTTTAAAAACATGATTCTAGAAATGAAAGTTGAAGATGAGACCAGTATAGTGCCTTTTGTGGAAGATAGTAGTTCAGAAACTATTGTACGAGAAAAAGAGGAAGAAGAAATCCAAGGGGATACATTCTTTGTAGAATATGTTAAAGTAGGAGCTATGGAATTAACTGAAGTAAATGTCAAAGAGTACAGCGTCGATAATAAAGAAAATGTAGAATGGGATAAAAATGATTTCATAGACAATTTGAGGGTTTCTGATGCAACTAGGTACTATGATAGGGAGAGTAGTGAAGACTTAGAAGAATTGTTGAGGGAAAAGGTAACTCAGGCTGATCAACTAAATGAACAACAGAGGGATAAACTGTTTGAAATATTAATCCGAAATAAAGAAGTATTCTCTGAGAAACCTGGTAAATGTAATATTTATACTCATTCGTTTGAGATGATACCCATAAAACCTTTTACACATAAAGCGAGAGCTATCCCTAGTACAATAAGAGAAGAGGTAGATGCAGTTATAAAGTCAATGTTAGAAGATGAGGTTATTGAGATTTCGAATTCAGAATTTGTGAATCCCCTATGTATTGTAAATAAGGCCAATGGAAAGATTAGGGTGACATTAGACGCGAGAAAACTAAATCAACATTGTAAACCTGATAGATTTAGACCAGAAAGTGTAGAGGTAATATTGAACAAATTGCAGAAGGGCAAAATTTTTTCTACTCTAGATCTTACAGCATCTTTTTGGCAGATCCCACTTAGAGAAGATTTAAGAAAATATACAGCGTTTTTACATTCAGGAATATTATATCAGTTTCGAGTTTGCGCCTTTGGTATGAATACCAGTGGTAGTGCACTATTAAGAGCTTTGTATGAAATTTTTGGAGAAACCATAAAGAAATTTGTAGCTCAGTATGTGGATGATTTTGTGATTTTCTCAGAAAATATAGAGGATCATTTAAATCATATCAATTATGTGCTTAGTCAGTTAAAGAAAGCAAACATGACAATAAAGCCAAGTAAAACTGCATTCTTTGTGAAACAGACAGAATTTTTAGGTTATGTTATTTCAAATGAGGGAATCAGGCCTAATCCCGACAAAATTGAAAGCATAAATAAAATACCAGCTCCTAAAAATATAAAACAATTGAGAAGATTTCTTGGTATTCTAAATTATCAGTCAAGATTTATCCTGGAATATGCAACCGTAGTAGCCCCATTAAGACAACTATTGAGAAAAGATGTAAAATGGCAATGGTCATCAGTAGAACAAGAATCTTTTGAAAAGGTAAAAACATTGTTTGCAGCGTCAATTTTATTGGAAAAACCTAGGGAAGATCTCCCCTACATAATTTATACAGATGCTTCAGGACTAGGTTATGGTAGTGTCATATTACAAAAAGATGAGGAAGGAAAAGATCACCTCATTGCTGTAGCTTCAAGGGGGCTTTCAAGGACTGAATCACAGGCTTGCACTACAGAAAAAGAAATAGCAGCTATTTACTTTGCACTTGTAAAATTTAAGCAATATGTATATAACAACCCAGTAATAGTTTACACAGATCATGTTAGTTTGGCATTTATGAACTCTTGCAAACTCACAAGCACACGTATTTCTAGATATATCCATGAGATCACATCCCATAACATAGAAATCAGACACATAGCAGGAAGTCAAAATATTTTTAGTGATTTGTTATCAAGGATGAAAACCAATTATACAATACCAGATACAATTAGTGACAACAAGCATGATGTAACCATACTATATTTGAAAACCTTAGAAGGGACTCAATTAGCTAAAGAATTTCGAAATTTGGAACAATTACAGACAGAGGACGATGAACTTAGAAAATTGAAAGAAAAGGCACAACCAATCACAGAAAATCTAAAAGATAATATAGGTATTTATGAGGGAAAAATCTATAAATTTCATGGAAGAATTGAACCTAAATGGAAAATAATGGTACCAAAAGCTTTACAAGAGAAACTTATACTTGCTTATCACAAAACACTAGCTCATACAGGTAGTGAAAAGCTAATCATGGTAATTAGTGATCATTTTTATATAAAACATTTGGCAAAGAAAGTGAGAAAAATATGTTCAAGCTGTGATTTATGTCAAAGGGCCAAACCATTTAATATCAAATTTGATATAGAACCTCAGACAATCATAAGAGAAGGGAAAAATGTACTAGTTACTGCTGATGCACATGGGGAGCTACCAGTAGGACAATTTGGATGTAGATATATGTTTGTTCTTCATGATGTTTTTAGTAAATTTATTAAAATTTATCCTGTTAGGAATATCAGCAGCAAAACATGTGTAGGAAAGATAATAAAAGATTATGTGCCTAAATATGGCAAGATTCAGGCAATCTTAACAGACAATGCTACAGTTCATCGGAGCAAAATCTTTAAAGAAACCCTAGAAAATCATGAGATAAAATTATATCATTGTTCCTCATACTTTCCATCAGGGAATCCAACAGAACGTGTCTTCCGAGATATAGGAATTTATTTACGTGTACTTACACATCATAATCACAAGGATTGGGTGAAATATTGTCCATTGATAGAAAAGATTATCAATCACACCATTAATGTAACTACTGGGTTTGCACCAATAAAATTAATGTTAGGAATTGAACCAGAACCAATATTGATCGGGGTACCAAAAACACTGAAAATTAATGACATTCAGTTAAGTGAAGAAGAAAGAGCGAAAATTGCTTTTGAACGAATCAAGAAAAAGGCAGAGAAGCGAAAATTAAAGAAAAAGAGTAGAAAACATAAATGGGAACCTAAGATAGGCGATTGGGTACTAGTTAAAGACCATAAGTTATCAAGTGCCTTGAGAGGTAGGAACAAAAGGATGGAACTGTTATATAAAGGTCCTGCAGAAATTATATCCAAATTTGGTTATCATACCTATGAATTAAAAGATGTTAAAAATGAAAAATGTCTGGGAAGATGGCATAAACAACTCCTTCGACCATACAAGAAACCGTGTGGTGCCTTGGAACCTTGATTTAATGTAAAAAAAAAAAAAAAAAATTGGAAGTGTCATTTGTATATTGGCGCCTAATCAGCTTGGAGATAAATTGTAAATGTTAGCTTACTTGAAAACCATACATGGGTTAGGTACTTACATATTCATGAAAAATGCAGAATGTGAATTGCTATATACTACAAAGAGCTTAAAAATATGTTGTATAGAGCTCACAATAACAGCTTCAGAAAGATTGTTAAATTGTTCATTTCCGCATAGAGAGAAAACAGAATATTTACTTTGTAAACATTTGTTAAAATATTTAGATGTATAGATAGTTATCACAGAAAGACAAAGAAAGAACTTGTCTAAAGAGTGCAATGGATTTATATAAAAATATATGTACATTTTAGTGCTTAAAGGATCTAGTACAGATATGTGTTACAATAACAAAAGTGAAAAATCACAGTGCAAGTGATAGTGAGAGCGAAGTGAGCAAACATGAACTAAAAGAAGGAAGTATAAAGAAAGACTCTTGAAATTTAACCTTTATATAGAAGCTTCATAGAAGAAACCATAACATATTGTAATTAGTATTTAAGGATTAATGTTTAGTCAAGTGTACAATTGTTTGTCATGTTAAATAGATTAATGAGAAAATGTGTTAATAACCAATTTCAAAAAAACAGTGTAATTGAAAATTGTATACAAGGGGAGTGTTGCCGATTATTCAAAATACAGGAGTAATTTTTAATTTTTCTTTCGGGCAAGACATTTACATTATTTTATTATGAAATAATAAAATAACATAAATGGGGGCATTTGATACCGAAATTTAGATTTCCGATCAAATGGGCTTTTGAAAAAGATACGTTTTAATTTAATTGCCGGATATGAGATTTGCGATAAATATTGAGTAATAACATAAATAGATAATATAGCAGGAAGTGTTGTAAGGTGAGCAAGACATGAGTAAATAATAGTCGTTAAATTTGTAGAATAAACGCATTATTGGTTTGAAATTAACGAGTCATGACGTCATACCACATAGTTTAAAATACACGTTCGAAAGTCAGTTCTACCAACCTTAAAAGTCGCGCGATATATTTAATAAAATATAAAGTAAACATCGTTTAATCCTAAAAAGGTAATTATATATTCAAAATTCATAAAAGAACATGTTATAATAGAAAGGGACATTTCTAAATTGCGGGAAAAGGAAATAACATTTTGGATACGAGGCTTTCTTGGATGACGTCATGACATTCAAATTGGAAGCGAACGGTCTTCTTGGCGTGGGTAAGAGAGAAGCGTCTAGTCAGTACTCAACCAGAGAGCAGTACGGGAGTTCGTGCAGTTCGTGCTGCGCCGATGTGATTGAGATGCTTCTACAGATACACATATAGAATCGGCATATCTCCCGAAAATATTTAATATAAAATAAATTGATGTGCAAAGTTGTTCTTGGGTTGTCCTTTACACTCACGCAAACCCGAGATAAAGAGATAAAGCTCAGCTAGCCGGAGACAACACACCAAACCACATCAACGTGACCAACAACATCACGTCACCAACGACTTCAGCTTCAAATGGCGAGGTAATAACTAGGAAGCAATATTATAGCTTCAAGTAATAGTAACTGTATTTTTAGAGAGCACCATATTTTTATGTTTTGGCAGTCACATCGCTCTCTCACAACCCCCAGAATGTCTGGAGGACCACACCTGTCATTGGTTTACAGGTCTCACCAACCTGACTGGGAGAGTTATCAAAATAAATTCACCGACCATATCCTCTGTTTACCAATCAGAGGAGGTATACATGCCATGACAGGTCAGCATGTTAGGGGTTAAGAGTTTAGAGAGAAATTAGAGAAATGGAGAGGTTGGAAAAATAAAGACTTCCTAGCCCTCTGGAACCCTAATAGCATCGGGGTCGGAAGAGAACAAGAGATGACCAAGGTAAGGTCAGATAGAAAAGCTACAGTGAGGAGCAAAACACCAGTAAGTGGAAGTAATGTTCTGCTCAGCTTGGGTACCCTGTAGTCGCCATTCACATATCCCCTAGATGGAGACCCCTAAGAAAATACAAAAAATGTAGATCTTCCTAAAATACACAATTTAGATCTGAACAAATTTTCTTGTAGAGTGAACCATTTCAGAGATATTCCTTGTTATGTGTGTGAGTTTCAGAAAACAAAACTTTCATGAAATAGAAAATCGTTGTTCATTTTTTTAAATGTTAAGTGTGCAAAGAAAACAGAATCTCAAAGCTTTAAAAGTTTTGACTATCGCAGAAAGCTTACTGTATTCTAATGTTCCCTTTGCACCTACAAGGAAATAAGCAATAAGATAATTTATACGAATGTTTATCTTAACTAACAAGACGATATTGGCATAAGAGTTTGTAAGAATGGTTAGTATAAGAGTAGAGAAAGTCATGTGAGTGCAACACATCAGATTTTTTATATGTTAAGTGTGCAAAGAGAACAGAGTCTCAAAGCTTTAAAAGATTTAACTATCATACAAAGCCTTCTGTATTCTAATATTCCCCTTGCACCTACAAGGAAAAAGCAATAAGATTACTTGTAAAAATGTTTACCTTAACACGAAGAAGATATAGGAATAAGAGTTTGTAAGAATACTTAGTACAAGAGTAGAGAAAGTCATGTGAGTGCAACATATCAGATTTTTTGAATAGGTTTCATAAGTCCATGATGATCCGTAATTCTATACATTTCCAGGTTCATTATTGGGTATATCCTCATTATCATTGTTGGCATTTAGCACATTTTTAGGTACACAACAAACATGAAGTGTGACCACAAACTCTTGTAATTTGTTTGATTTCTCATTAGATTGGTTTGCTTTTTCTATGATTTCTCTTAATTGTCTACCAATTTATTCTTCAATTTTGCTTTGGTTACCTGGAACTTTAGTAATCAAGTCTTATTGTGCACACATTTCAGTTCTGATATTATCAAACCATTCAGTTATTATGCCTATTTCCTTTATGACACTGTGAGTTATATTCTCACAATTGGATTTTAACTTCTCAATTTCATTATTATATTCATTGTGGCTCAATTTTCTCTAATTCCATTGATTTCATTCTGAAACATGTTTAGTTTTCATTAATTGTTTCTGTCTGAAATTTCTTCAGATCTGATTTCTTCTATTTCAAATCTTGTATCGGCTGCTATAGCTGACTTTGTTTATTTCAGTAGCAAGTTCTTCTTGTATTCTAGACATTCCCCTAGCTATCTGGTCCTGTCTTTTGGTAATACTTTTAGATAGCATTTTACCAGCTGTCTTTGTCCTTTATACACATTTCCTTTTGATCCCTGCCCAATTTGTCTAACTTTTCACTGATCTCCTTAGCTAATTTATCCTGCTTTTCAGGAATATCCTTAGCTATTTGTTCTTGCTTTACAGACATTAATTCTTTCTGTTCACTAGCTGACTTTTTCTGTTCTTTACTAATCTCTGTCATTTCCAGTTTCTTTTATCTAAACAAAGTTATTGTGTGCAGATGTTCCAAACTAACATTACCCTGTTCAACTCTATCCTGATTATTTATGTTCTACTTCTCTACTGATTTTCTTTGATTTAATTCATATTACTCTACCACTTCTCAGATGTATGTAATGCTTTGAATTTAAACAGGTACCATTTTTCTACAAAATTTACAGATTGCAAACTGTGGCTTTTTTAAAGTTTTTTTTCTTGGTACTTAAGTTAGGAAGTTCTAGAAGTCATGAATGGCTTCTTTTTTTTATTTCTGTTCTAAGTCTCTTAATGACATTGTGATCCTTTGGCTTATAGTCTTGAACATTCTGGACATTCTAACAGGCTTTTTTCTTTTAAATTTATTAATACTATCATCACCACCACCACCGCCACCACCACTGCTGCTATCACTGCCACCACCGTGACAAGTTATCAAATTGCCCAGTTTCACAGAATAAGGCGTCTGTTATTCACAACTCATAACATGATGCTCAAATTACATAAATGCATCTTTCACAACAGTACATGGGAAACAGAAAAGTACAACATATCCCAAAAATTATTGCTTAGTAATATGTTCACCTTGGTTCGGTCTCTTTAACGCATCCTATTTAATTTCCATTGTTAGGTTAAGTTGTCTTTTCTTCTCATTTGACATTTTCACTGGCACAAACACAACTCAATAGAACACTAACATAAGCCTGAAATCTGAGAAATAGTACCGTAACCAGAAATATGTAACTGAAAATTTAGCATTCCACATATGTACTGGATAAAGCAATAAACCTTCAAACCTTCTAAACAAGTGTTTGTGCTATTTATCCACATTATTAGTGGCAAACCTTTGATTTTGTGACAGTGGTCTGCCAGCTGCCTATGTTCTGACTAGATATCGAAGGTCAGTCCCTTTGTTACTATGAGGGAGAACGCATTAGGTAGTATACGTACAGTAATTAAAATTTACCTGTAATGCATAGTGGATTACAGAAATTATTACAGTCAAGTTTAATGTTAAAAATATAAATAACTGAAATAAAACAAAGTAGAGAAAGTAAAAAAGTCATCAAGTTACATGAAGTGTTGAGTTATCGAGAGTCAAGTTACCAAGATTCTACTATATTGTTAATTCAACAACAACTGAAGTTGTATCAATTGACTCACCTTAAATTAAATTAAATCAATTATGGTGTTATATATTCAGAAAACATTTAATGAAAAAACGTTACAATGAAATTTAAACGAATCAGTTTCTCTTTCAGAAGAAATATATACATGATTAAACAATAGCAAAACAATTTGTGATTCAAATTATTAAATTAACAATCAGCATAATCTTATTTATTATAGTTTTTCTAACAATACTTGTCAACTTTTGCTAATTGCTTTCTAACTGAACAATTAATTTTACTTATTTCTTTGCTATGAGGGATAACATTACATGTTTCTTTCCTAGAAATAAAATCTCTTTTATCTTATTCAACAACATCAAAAATGAAGCTATTAACAGTGAAGCAATACTAATCAACAAGCACAGCAAATATTTATAGACTAAGCTTCACTTGTCTTTGTATTTCGTATAAAAATTTGGTTAAAAAACAGCATGTAAAGCACAGTAAGGGAATGATGAGCAAAATATCCTCCTTTTGCAATACAGATGTATATATGTACTTAATCTCAATAGATTCTAAATAAATCTGATTAAGTGGGTTCTTGATCAGTTACATTTTGTTCTGAGTGTGTGCAACAGTTTCTCAAGTATAACGTTTGTGCCAGAAAATAAAGCATATTTATCGGCAACTGTGTTTTCAATTGTTACAATATGAATGTAAAGTTTTCTAGTGATGGAAGTGAGAAACCAACAGGATTCTTTTTCTTCCATCCCTTGATCCCATTAGGCATTGGGTTCACCTCGTTCTTCCAAGCCTTCCGATCCTTACACATTTTCTTCATTTACGCCATTAATTTCCCCCTCATGCTTCCCAGTCTTTCACTTGCATCTTGCCAACCTATCCTTGCCTGTTCCTTACTCCTACTTCCTTCCACTCTCATTTCCAACACTTGCTATGCTTTCCTCTCTTTATTCATCCTATACACATGTCCAAACCATTTCAGTTGTCTCTCTTCTTCAATGTTCATTAATGGTTTCTCTTGCTTTACTTCTTCTCTTATCTGTTCATTTCTAATCCTATCTCTTCTGATCTTACCCAGCATTCTTATCATGTATTTAATTTCAACTGCCATATTGCTCCTGTGTAACCAGTAGGATAAAATACTAAAATCTTGCAATTTCAGCAGCCCTTTATGGTTCAATAATGCAGTACATGAAAGCAACTATAATGTAAATTTAATAATAAACTGTATGCATTTATCTGAAAAGGTAGAGCTTACATTATGGAAAAAGATGACTCAAATAAATCTGATAATAGATTGTATATAGTTTTCAGGAAGCAAATCATTGTTCATGAGCATTATGCAAGATGGTGGCGGTGCAGCAGAGATTCAATATAAAGCTCCGTAATTCTGGAGAAAAAAACAATAAAAATGAAGAAAATACCCATGATGGTGAGTACAGTAAAAGCAAAAGTTGCAAATGTGCTCGCATAAACGATGATAAGGTGGAAAACACAAAGGAAAGACAAAAATCAACAAAAAGCTTGCAGCCGGAGACGAGCCATGGAACGAAGCACATGGACGCAACAGGAGATAAGGAAATCATAGCATCACTACGGATGATAATCAAGATCTTTACAAATGAACTAAAGGAAGCAAGAAAAGAAATCCAACAACTAATAGAAGAGAAATCTAAGTTGGAAAACAAAATGAAACTAAATGAGAGCATGAACTGGGAGCATGTAAAATCGAGACGGAAGGAAACTCAATACAAAGCCATACCAACACAAACGGTTCCATTAAAAAATCGCTTCAACTATCTAGAAGACAACGTAGAAGATACACAACGGGACACTCGAAAGGACTCACATAAAACGAAGGCATCAATCTACAGTTGGAACAAAAAAGATGTGGAGAAAAACAAAGCGAACGTGGTGAAAAAAGATGTGATAGTGATGGGGGACTCAATGATCAAACACGTGGATCTACGGGGAACGGCGGAAGTGAAAGTGTACAGGGGCATTCGGACAAAACAATTGGAAAATCAAATAGATATGCAAACGGCAGGGATTCCAACAAATCCGGAAATTATATACTTGCATGTGGGTACAAATGACCTCAAGCAAGCTAGCTGTCCAGAAGAGGTTATGGGGGACTTATACTGTGCAACTAAGTGTATTAAGCATATATACCCTAAAACTCAAGTTGTCGTAAATGGTGTAATCAAAAGAAGAGACGTTAATCTCAGCTATATAAACAGTGTAAATAAAAACATTTGCTGGATGTGTGACAAACTGAAGTGTGTTTTTGTAGATATAGATAAGCAAATTGGAAAGGACTGTATTAGTAGAGATGGACTGCATCTAAATAGAAAAGGTTCTTCAAAACTAGGAAGAATAATGAAAAGGATAATAAATCTGTGTAAAGTGCATGAAACTAAATACGGGAAGTGCAAATACCATATCATGTACAAATAAATTAGGTGATTATAAAATTAGTACACAAACACATGAAGGTAAGTTAATTTTAATACTAACCCAAATTTGCTAAATCAGCCAAATCACACAACTAACACAGTAACAAAAAACAAGCTTAAACAAAAAACCTTTAAAATACTGCATCAGAATATTCAAGGGATTGCGAACAAAAGGGCACTAATTGAGCAAAATGTACTAACTATGCAGCTGGAGGTTATCATTTTCTCCGAACATGGCATTAAATCTGAAGAAATAAAGGTAAATAATTACGAAAATTATACTCTAGGGCCCAGCTTTTGTAGGGAAAAACATAAAAGTGGAGGAGTGGTAATATATGTTAAAAATGGGTTAAAGTACAAAGAAATTGATTGTACAAAGTATAGTGTAGAAATGTGTTGTGAATTAGCTGCAATAGAGGTTACTTTTGAAAAGAAAAACCTCATAATATTAGGGGTATATAGTCCTCCAATGGCAAACAAAAAAGAATTCCTTAAAATATTTGAAGACTGTTTACATAGCATAATAAAAAATAAACACATAATCGTGATGGGGGACTTCAACATAGATGTAATTGGAGAAAATAGAAAGAAAAAATTGCTACTAGAAGTACTAGGCAGATATACGTAAAGAAAATGAAATAAATGATAAATTTGATTGCCTAGATATAATCTTAGGAAAATGTTTGGATGCAACCGTGCCGTTACGTAAAGTAAAATTAAAAATACCAAAAGGTAATAATTGGGTCACTAAAGGCATAGATATCTCCAAAAAGCGTATGCAGTTTTTAAATAGTTTAAAACACCCTAATCTTGACGACAAATCTTATGATTATATAGAAAAATATAATAAAATCTTAAATAATGTAATAAAAGAAGCAAAGAAGTTACATAATACACAACAGATAACAAATGCAGAAAATAAAATTAAAGCTACATGGAGCATCGTAAACTCAATACATAAGGAAAACAAACAAAAATGGCAGGAAAATATGTCCATTGAAATTAACAGTCAAGTGATACAAGACCCTATAAAGATAGCTGACCATTTCAATGAACACTATGTAAACATTGTCACAAAATTAGGAATAAAACAAATCCAGTATGTGCCGATAAATGAAAAAAATGTATGTAACTCTATGGTGCTTAGGCAAATCTATGAGGATGAAGTTCTTGCACAGATAAATTCATTAAAAAGCAAAAGATCCAGTGGGTTGGATGAATTTACAAATGAGATAATCAAATACTGCAAATATGAAATTACAGACATACTAACGCACTCAATTAATCAGTCTTTCAATTCGGGAATATTTCCCAATAATTTAAAACAAGTTGTAGTTAGACCAATTTACAAGAAAAAAAACTCTAAACTAGAAATGGAAAATTATAGACCTATATCTTTATGCTCAACCTTCTCTAAAATAGTAGAGGGATTATTTCTCGTACAGCTACAAAGTTTCTGTAATAGGTTTCAAATTTTATCAGAATGCCAGTTTGGGTTTCAAAAGAAAAAGTCTACAATAGAAGCAATTTGTAAAGGAAATGACATTATTATAAATGCTCTAAATAGAAGGGAATATGTAATCGCAATATTCTTTGATCTTTCTAAGGCCTTCGATTGTGTTAACATAGAAACATTGATGACAAAGTTAGAAAACTATGGAATTAGAGGCACACCATTAAAGTGGCTTGGCTCTTACTTACAAAATAGAGAACAATGCGTTGAAATAATACACAATGTAAGTGGAAAGCTAACAAAAATTCGATCACAATTCAAAAAAGTAAAACATGGTGTACCACAAGGCTCAAAATTAGGACCGTATCTATTCTTACTCTACATAAACAGTTTATTTAAAATAATTCAAGAAGCTGGGGGAATAGCGATAGGTTATGCAGATGACACTACGATTGTAGTTACAGGAGAAACAGAAATAGAGCTACAAATTAGGGCAAATACTCTACTAGAAAAAGTCAGTCAACATCTAGAAAATTTAGGTATGGTATTAAACGCAAACAAAACAGAGTGGATGCAAATTACTCTCGGTAACAAAATACAAACAAATACAAACATAAAGATAAAAATAGAAAACAGAGAAATTCAACAAGTAAATAAAACAAATTTCCTAGGTTTAATAATAGACAGTAACTTGAAATGGAATATGCATGCTGGAAAAGTCATAAGCAAGATTAATTCAGATTTATATGTACTAAAACAAATAACACAAATAATAGATAAAAGAAGTGTGAAGCAAGTATACTATGCCTTCATTCACTCGCACCTAAACTATGGAGCAGTATTATGGGGCACAACACATAAAACATTACTTCTAAGGCTGTTTAGGCTGCAAAAGAGAGCAGTACGCTTAATTGCAGGAATAGAAAAAAGAGATTCATGTAGAAATGCTTTTAAAAAACTAAATATTCTAACGTTGCCTTCTTTATTTGTATATATATGAATGTACTAAACTCACATTAAAAAGTTATAATCAAAACAAAAACAGTAATATCCATAAATATAACACTAGAACAAAAGAAAATTATTTTAGAAATAGACTTATAGGGGGTCTAAATAATAAGTGCATAGAAAATAGTAGCAAAGATCTGTACAACCATCTACCATGTAGAATTAAACAGATAACAAAAGAAAAAATCAAACTAAAGAATATTAAATCTTATCTATTAGAAAAGGCATTTTACTTTGCAGAAGAGTACAAAAATTGATAAAATATGGTATATTGCACTTCCTAATATTCTCAACTAGTCTCATATTTATATAAATAACTTGTATTGTATGTACATAGAATTTGACGATCCTTGTAAATGTTTTACAATTGGAGAAATAAAGAATCATGTCTGGTGTGGCAGTAATTTTAGGCCACACCCCAAATTCACCATTTTCTGTTATATTTAATTTTATTATATAATAATTTAAGAATTGTTAAGAATGAATGTTAAATTATATGTTAGGTAAAACAGCTCTCATTTATATTTAAGTATGCTATGGATAAACAGCATGGCAATGTCCGGATATTACAGCTTCTGTGGTTCAAACAAATGATGAAACCACACTGTTACAAAAAATTTTCACCTAACGACGGATAACAATGGTTAGCAACAGGGATTGAATTATAGAGAAGGAGAATTAATATAGTTAAAGAATATATGTAATAAAAGAACGAGAGCTTTTCTACCTAATTTAGTTGAAGAAGACCAATTATTGTACAGAAGCATTATTAATAAAATATTATTGAAGTGAATAAAAATGATCTATGAGAGAAAGTCGTATCATTTCAAAGCAACTTCCCTGCACCCACAAGTCTCATCAGATAGAGATGACTAGGCGAGCCGAGCGAAGAAGGAAGAGATTAATGTGACCGCTGCAGTGGTTAGCACAGCTGCCACTGCTCAGACCTTTACTACAATCCAGAAATAATTATAGAGAAAATCAATTATTGTGCTGCAGTCCACTGGAGTTGAAAAAGAATTAACAATGAACCTGAATGTTTCCACCATGTTAATACCAGAAAAATGTTTACAATATAGCAAAATGGCTGTTTATGTTTTGCTCTCAACTGAAATACATAATGTATAACATCATGTTATGTTACATGTATAACTTTGCCATTAAATACACTTCAAACAGCTAGTATATGATGTAAATCTTGACAAATGATGATAATGCTGATTATAATGTTGATGGTGGCAGTGGCGGTGGCAGTGGCAGTGGCAGTGGCGGTGGCGGTGGCGGTGGTGGTGGCGGTAACAGTGGTGGTGGTGGTGATGATAAATCATCTTGTTTCATTCTAGCCTATGTGAGGAAAACAGATTTAGCTCTAAAATTATAATTAAATATTCAGGTTTACCTGGCTATTTCGATGAAAATAATCATAAATTGACAAGGAAGTATTTGTAAACCAAAAGCTTTTATAAGCGCCAGTATCAAACTAGGCCTCTTTTTCGCCTTTAATTTCTCCCAAATTCTGAAACAGTTTGTAAATGATAAACTTCAGTGATTGTCTCTTTAGCACAAAATTATTTATGAAATATATACACATATTCAACATGAATTCTACCTTTCTAGGTTTCCTCCTAGCAAGTCAGACCTATGTTCCCTGAGAGGCTCATAAAGATCGTCAATTTTAATTTCTTTTCTGTAGCCTTCAGCAAATATATCAAGTGTCCATCTGAAAATTAAATTCAATTAAATTAAATATATATTTTCTAACTAAAGCAGATTTACATGGAAAACTGGGAAAAAAATTATGTACGAAGTGTCTATGCAATGCAATCAAAGCAAATTAACTGCACATAAGACACTCAACTGTTTCTATACTCCATCCAGCCTTAGATCCGCCCCTTGTATCCCTCCGCGATAACCTTTGACTAATACAAAACAAAACACACCACGTGGATTCATGTCTCGTGTTTATGTTGCAACAGAACGATATTTATTCGGGAATTTTAGGAATATTTCTGCTATCGCGTTACATTCAAGTAGTCTTTACGAGGATTATCATACATCTTGAAAACTCACAGATAATTGCCGATACTTAGGGTACTACATTTCATGGTGTGCTTTGGTTTCGGCGTATCACGGGTTACTTGTTGACGGCTTGTGTTTACACCAAGTGCGGATCTAAGGGTGGAGCAATTATAGTGCAAATAGTCAGAAATTAAATTGCAACTGAACTTTTACATATTCAACCATTTAAAACAGCTTTGAAATAGTTTGCTTGAAATGAAGCTGAAGATCATACTCAATTCCTTAAACACTGGCTTACTTATCTTTAATTTAATAGAATCTCATTCCCTCTTATGGATATTCTTTCATTTAAAATAGTATGAACTTGTACTGAAAATACTGTCCATTATTTTTAATATGTGTTCTCTCCAGGCCAGTTTTGTGAGTCCTAATAAGCCCTTCAGTCAACTGTAAATAACTTATTATTCATGTATGCCAACAAACTTACTGCTCATGTTTTTAAACACCTGAACCATGTATGGACAATGTTTGAGAGGCAGAATCGGAACTGAAAAATTCATATTTAACCAGCAGTAAGTTTGTTGGCATACATAAATAATAATTACCATCTAAAGGTTATTTAATCCTGGGACATAAAGTACCTACAATTCTAGGTCACCCTTGGGGTATTTGTCTCTGATAGCTTAATGGTTCAAACAACTGCATGGTAAGCAGAAGATCTGTATCTTCCTTTCATAGAAGTTTGAAAACAGTGTTGTTGTAATTAACTTAATTTAAAGGGTGAGTAAATTAATAACACTGAACAACACTTACAACATAATTTTCCAGAACGCGTTTCGAATGTTAACTTTCCTCCATTATCAACCGGACAATAACTGGGTTCCATGGTGTTTCATGGTGCGGATGGCGATGCTTCTTCTGATGTTTCTTGTGGTAACGGTTCAATGAACTTGCTGAAAATATCTTTCTGAGGAATGTCGAAATTAAATACTCGGTTTCTATTTTTTAAAATGAAGATTTGTTCCCATGTGGACAGTTCTTGTTTTCCAGTTATGTGTTTAAGAAGTTTCAGTTCTAGCTTTATGTCACGATTTTTTGTCCAAAAGTGAAAAGCAACTGCTGATTTTTCCAATTGTTTACTCTTGATGTTCCTAACATGTTCCTTGGATCTAATTTCTAAATTTCTTTTGGTTTTTCCTACGTATATTTCATTACAATCACTGCATTCAATTTGGTATATGCCAGATTTTTTGTTAGGTGGAATAGCATCTTTGATGTTTGAAAGTAGTAGGTTTTTTATGGAGTAATGGTTTACTGGTGCTAGCTGAATGGTGTATTCCTTGAATACTTTTTTAAATTTATCAAAGGCCCATGGATGATATGTGAATTTTTTGAATGTCATTTTTGTTTTTGCTGCTATGAGAGTTGTAGTTTCTTTTAATAATTTTTTTCTTTTCTGCTCGTTTTACTTTTTTATCTACTAATTCTTTGGGGAAGCCGTTTTTTTTTTTTTGTGCTATTTCAATTGTTTTGTAATATTCTGTTTTGTATTCATCTGCTGAAAGAGAGATGTTCACCAATCTATGTGTTAAACTATTGGAAAAATGAAGATTAGCGGAAAAATGAAAGCAAAAACTCTGAAACAAGCACAAATTGGAAAAATTGATAAATGTTTCACCAAAATTTACATGAAAACCTTACACAGAAAAAAAAGTCAAAAATTAAAATGCAAAATGAAAACAGAGAGAGTTCACATACAAACGTATGTTCAAACACGGCACAAAATGGTGGAACTACAAAAACTTAAGAGGTAGAACTGGAACTTAAAAATTCAATGCCACAACTGGGATTTGAACCACAGACCTTCCGCTTGCCGGGCGGACACTCTAACCACTGAGCTATTGTAACAAACTGCCAGAATGGCATTAAATTCTCAAGCCAGTTCGTATTTCTCCTGGTAAACCACAAAGGCAGTCTCACATCAGAGACAATTACCCCAATGGTGACTTACTATTGCAAGTACTTTATATCCCAGGATTAAATAACCTTCACATGGTAATTATTATTTATTTATGCCAACAAACTTACTGTTGGTGTTTTTAAACACACAAGCCGTGTGTGGGCAAAGTTTAAGAGGTAGAACTGGAACTTAACAACTGGGATTTGAACCACAGACCTTCCGCTTACCGGGCGGATGCTCTAACCACTGAGCTATTGTGACAAACTGCCAGAATGGCATTAAATTCTCAAGCCAGTTCGTATTTCTCCTGGTAAACCACAAAGGCAGTCTCACATCAGAGACAATTACCCCAATGGTGACTTACTATTGCAAGTACTTTATATCCCAGGATTAAATAACCTTCACATGGTAATTATTATTTATTTATGCCAACAAACTTACTGTTGGTGTTTTTAAACACACAAGCTGTGTGTGGGCAACGTTTAAGAGGTAGAACTGGAACTTAAAAATTCAATGCCACAACTTTAATTTTAATTTTTGACTTTTTTTTCTGTGTAAGTTTTTCATGTAAATTTTGGTGAAACATTTATCAATTTTTCCAATTTGTGCTTGTTTCAGAGTTTTTGCTTTCATTTTTCCGCTAATCTTCATTTTTCCAATAGTTTAACAGATAGATTGGTGAACATCCCTCTTTCAGCAGATGAATACAAAACAGAATATTACAAAACAATTGAAATAGCACAAAAAAAAAAAAAAACGGCTTCCCCAAAGAATTAGTAGATAAAAAAGTAAAACGAGCAGAAAAGAAAAAAATTATTAAAAGAAACTACAACTCTCATAGCAGCAAAAACAAAAATGACATTCAAAAAATTCACATATCATCCATGGGCCTTTGATAAATTTAAAAAAGTATTCAAGGAATACACCATTCAGCTAGCACCAGTAAACCATTACTCCATAAAAAACCTACTACTTTCAAACATCAAAGATGCTATTCCACCTAACAAAAAATCTGGCATATACCAAATTGAATGCAGTGATTGTAATGAAATATACGTAGGAAAAACCAAAAGAAATTTAGAAATTAGATCCAAGGAACATGTTAGGAACATCAAGAGTAAACAATTGGAAAAATCAGCAGTTGCTTTTCACTTTTGGACAAAAAATCGTGACATAAAGCTAGAACCGAAACTTCTCAAACACATAACTGGAAAATAAGAACTGTCCACATGGGAACAAATCTTCATTTTAAAAAATAGAAACCGAGTATTTAATTTCGACATTCCTCAGAAAGATATTTTCAGCAAGTTCATTGAACCGTTACCACAAGAAACATCAGAAGAAGCATCGCCATCCGCACCATGAAACACCATGGAACCCAGTTATTGTCCGGTTGATAATGGAGGAAAGTTAACCTTCGAAACGTGTTCAAGAAAATTATGTTGTTCAGTGTTATTAATTGACTCACCTTTTAAATGGAAGATCTGTAGTTCAAATCCTGGCTGTGGCATTGAATTTTTCAGTTCTGATTCTACCTCTCAAACTTGAAATAACTTAATTTAAACCAAAAAGGTGTGTCAATTAATAACACTATACAACACTTACTTATAATTTACCAGAACATGTCTCAGAGGCTGACTTTCCTCCATTATCAACTGGACATCACCTGGTTCTCCCTGGTGTGGATGGCGATGTGCAATGTTATTAATCGAGTCACCTTTTTGGTTTAAATTGATTATTACAACACTGTTTTCAAACTTCCAAGAAAGAATATAATTGAAATAACTTGTTTGTATCAGTGTTAATCTAGGAAATATTTAAGATGATTGTTTAAATGACCTTGCTCTGTACATATATATACAGGATGTTCCCAAAAAATACAGACAAGCTTAGTATGTTGTATGGGATAGCAAACTGGTTTTCAAATAGGAACCCCTTTCTGGAAATGCACGGTTTGGATGCTGTAGTGCATGGAAGTGTGAGATAGGTGTGCATTCACATTTCGTCAACAAACCCAACATCGAGTTGTCTACACTACAAAGAGGCTTCAAACTGTGTACCTCCTATGTCATTGCTGAGCCTCATAGCATGACCCAATACCTGCAGTTGTCTTTGAAGATTTTCAATCGCTCTGTGGACTTGAGCTATTAGGTCCTCCGCTGACATTACAGGAGTGCCATACACCATACTCTTCATACAACGCCACAGAAAATAGTCGAGGGAAGTCAGATGTGTCAACCATGCTGGTCTACCTCTAACAATCCAACCATTCTGATATGTGACACTGAGATGACTCTACACATTTACATCAGTGTGCTGGAGCTCATGTTGGCCATTTCAGCAGTTGTCTACTGAGACATGTTGCACTGCTGTTGAAACACTATTGTACTGGAAACTATACAAGTAGTGTAGTAGGATGTGCACCAAGGACTCTATGGAGGAACATAGCGCATCACAGGAATGTTATTATGCTCAGGTCATTCATAACAGTTCACTGATGCCTAAAGGGTTGCATACCTTTCAAATTAAGACAGCAAAATGAATGTAAAATGAATGTAAACAAATTGTCACAACCGTTCATTCTGAAACTTCGGCACTCTCCAGTGCTCAAACTGTACATTTCCAGACAGGGGTTCCTATCTGAAAATCAATCAGTTTACCAAGTTTACCATCCTGCACAACATACTAAGCATTGTCTGTGTTTTTTTGGGACACCCAGTATATATATATATATAGATATATATTGCCTGTTCACCAGCTCATGGTCACAGGGGAATGAAGGAGAGAGGAGTGGCATTGCATATAGTGTAACCTGAGATTTTTAAACTTTCGTGCAAATGCTGTTCTGCTGGTTATGTTGCCAACTTACCTCCAATGTTATTCATGCTATGTTCACTCCCTGCTATATTTCTCTTAATTTCAGTTGTAAAATCATATGAGTCACTAGCTTTATCTCAGAAGTATTGAAAAAAGTAGTACAGAAGTGAGTAAATCCCTGCCTAGAAATGCTGTGAAATCTGCTATGATATTGTGATGGGAGAACAAGGTATTCAGAGTGATAGTTCTATGTGTGAAACAGATCTTTATGGGATGATTGAAACAAACAAATCTAAGAGGTTCTTAAAGTGGACATATTTTTGGTTTCATTGGGCCGCACTGTGCCACCCCATATATGTGTGACCTTAGTCCCATAGAACCAGCTTGGGTGAAGGTAAAATGATTAGGTACTTAAAGAAATACAACAGAGGACTTATCCTTACAACAATTGCTTGATATAACGTTCGAGGATATATCACTTGAGACCAAAACAGACAGGCAGGGTTTTTAAAAATATCAAAAGGATAGAAAATGATCAGTGGGAGAAAGGCAAAGTAGTTGAAAACATTGTTTACATTTTATGAGCTAAATATGCTGCATAAATTGAAAATATCATTTAAGTTCCACTATTTTGAGAGACTTCTCTACTTTAATCTAGCATGAATACACATTCCAAGGTTGGCACTACTACTGTAAGTATGACTCCAGCTACAGCTATCGCTGTATTCCTGGAATTGTTTACTGACGTACTGGCTGGCTGCATTCCTTCCAAGGACCATGAGCTGGTGAACAAACTGTACACTGCTGGTAAGGATTGCTCCATCTGATGCAATAATTTATATTTTTTGCTTGAATTTAATTTTAGATCCACTTTTCTAAATAAATCCCTTCACATTTACAGCTCCTTGCTTTGACTTAAAATGTACTTTAAACTGTAATGAAAGACATGATGAATAAACAAGACATATTTCATAAAGCTTTAAAGCATGGGTACATACATACAATTTATGTAAAAGTTATTTATTTTCTTTAATAAATGTGTAATGAATGTTTTAAATACAGTGTGTCCATAAAGTCATGGTACAGTTTTGACTGCTTACAGAAAAAATCTGATGTGTTGCACTCACATGACTTTCTCTGCTCTTGTACATACCATTCTTACAAACTCTTATTCCTAGGAGTATATCTTTTTCTTGTTAGTAAAGATAAACATTCGTACAAATTATCTTATTCCTTATTTTCTTGTAGGTGCAAGGGGAACATTAGAATACAGTAGGCCTAGTGCGATAGTCAAATCTTTTAAAGCTTTGAGATTCCGTTCTCTTTGCACACTTAAAATATAAAAAAATGAACGATGTTTCATTTCAGGAAAGTTTTAAGTTTTCTGAAACTCACACGCATAACAAGGATTATCTCTGAAATGGTTCACTCTACAAGAAAATTTATTGAGCCATAAATTGTGTATTTTAGCAAGATCCACATTTTTTGTACAGTATGATTTGGTGTTATCTCTAACGGTTTACCAGTTATACAAAAGTCGCCCAGAGTAAATATGACTACAGCGGCTATAGCCAAAAAATTCAAGATGTACATTTCATTTGTCATAAAAATATCTCAAACATATGACATTTTAATCCAAATCGCCATTTACAAGAAAATTATTTTCTTCAAAACCTTCATATTACATCCTTGAAAGACATTAAACTTAAATACCAACATTGGTTTTTAACTGACTGTTATGTTGTCCACAGACACACTGACACACAGACACACACAGAGACCTTTTTCTAAAAATTCTTTTTTTGGATTCAGGGGGTCTCAAAACACATATTTCCGGTGAAATCTGGACATCAAATTTTTGGGTGGTATACAATACTTCCCCAACTTACCAGTAGAGAAAGTAAAAATAACAGAGCAAGATAGAAAAGTGAAATCTTCAAATGAAAGGGAAGCCCTCTAAGTTTGCATACCTGTTAAGTGCAGTTCAGTATAGTTGTTATTTATTCAGCATAGGACTGTTACTCAATGTAGGCACATGGATAAGTCATAAGCCCATATCATGACATCATGACATATTGGCCTCATTGCTAAACAGGAATCCTTGTTAATCTCATTAAGCATCTGTATTGCAAAATCAAATTGTTCAGGTATATGATAGTCTATAACAATCCACTGTCCACATCTTCTGTAAAATGACGTGATTTGCTTCACTATGCTAAATACATTCTTTGAGATTATCTTCAATGTAGCGCATGTTTCATCCTTTGGTTTTCTTTCGTTTAGCAATTATCTAATTTCAGAGCTGCACCATAACTTTACGGACACACTGCAGAAAATAGATCTTAACAATAATATTGATATATTTTTGAGAGAAATGTTAAGTATTATGCTCTCTTTGTCCTGTAACTTATTCTAGAATATACTTGTAATGAAGTACAAAATATACTTACCCTAGAAAACATGCCGAAATAAAATTAGCATTAGCTCTGGGGTTGGGATTTTTTATTCCATTATTGCCACAGTTCATTTTGCTGTAATTAGTCCCTTCAGATGCCAAGATACCCTAAAACAGAAAAAGAATCTGATATGTCATGACCACACAACTTTTTGTATCTATTATAATTTACTTTCATCTCAATAAATAATTTCGCAGTCTCCACGACCTTTGTCCATTACTTCCTTTTTGACTTCCATTATGGGCTGCATCCTGTTGGCTTATTCTTATATAAGAACCCCTTGCAAAATAATTCAGGTGTTTATAAAATTACCTGTGAATGTGGTTAATTGTACTTAGGTCAAACGGGCAGATCTATCAATACAAGAAAAAAGGAACATATAAAATACATGAAACCTTTTGAACCAGAAAAATATGCCATCAGTGAACATACAGAAAACACTGGCCACCACATCGACTTCAACACTCTAAAGATTTTAGCAATTTGTGACAATTTCTCTCAAAGAATGGTGAGGGAAAGCATAGAAAAATTTAATAAAAGAAGTAATCTAAACCATGACATGGGCAAACCATCAGCATGATATGGAAGACTACATTAGCATGATGACCTCCTGTAGGAGGAGAAGGAACCAATAGGATTGTAAGTGGGAGGTTACAGCGAGGCCAACCAGAGTATAAAGACAGTGACCAGTTAGACAAGATTTGCACTCATCCAGTAAAGAAGCCTAACACAGTTTACAGCAAAACGTCGTCATGGTTCATAAAGCCAACAGGATGCGACCCATGCCAGAAGCCAAGAAAGAAGCAATAGAAATGTTACTTTTATCTCGCTTTTGCAAATTATCCATAATAAAAGCTTGTGTTTCTACCTTCTTTTAATCATTATAAATGTTTTCCAAAATTTTTTAATACACATATTGTTGTAGCTATATAGAAACATATAGACACTAGTAAGACATTTTTATACATATATGAAGAGGCTTGCTATAGTATGCTGAACTTGATATTGTGAGTACTCTTTGTATGACCTAATGAGCTTTATTTTCTTTTTAAATTTATTGACACTCATTTTCTCAGCATTCCATTCTATATTGGGCGTGAAAGGCTACTTAATTTTGCTCAGAGGTCTCTTTATCAGGATGAAGGGTCTTTTATATGTTGTAGATCTACAACATAGGACAAATGGCTTTACTTCAGTCCCAAAGAAAGCCATGCAAAGGATTTTTATTCCCGAAAAATCTATCGCCCTCCACCAGGTTTGAACCCATGACCTTGGGACCCATAGACTAGCCTGCTACTGCTAGACCACAGAGGATGACATGATCTAATTATAAACAAAAGAAAAGACATAGCACTTCAAAAGTAATAGTCTGGAAAGTTAACATTAATAAAAGAAAATATCTCATAAGAAGCTAAAGCTATAAAAATGATTTAGCATAAATTGTAAATCTAAATTATGTTACCTTTTTCCTTAAGTAAACTTATGTCCATGCCTTATGGTTTCATAAGCAAACATACTTGAATCAAAATGAAGAGATATTCACAGGCTATCATAGAAAAGTTAATAATGTACATATTATTCCTCAGATCAATATCAAACACAATATTTTAATTAGGGATGGGACCTTGATACCGTCAATATTTCAATACTCTTGAGTCCTAGCAAGGTATGGATAATACATTGATGGATAGATGTAGGTTTAGGGGCGCTCAACTGCATGGTCATCAGCACCCTTAAAAGCATTTCATGGCAAAAGCCAGGTATAAAGCAAGGCAATAAATATGTCAAAAAGCACAAAAAGAGATATCTATAATTTTAAATCCTCAAACTGATATTACACTCCGCTAAAAGTTTAAAAACTCTACCAACTGCTGTTTTGTCATCCGCTAAGACCTCTGCAAGTCCAGCAGGCAGCTGCAGAGAATCTTGAAGGTGCACTAGAGAGGAACACTCTAGCAGCATGTGTAGGGCTGACAAAAGGCTGTCACACAGCAGGCATAGAGTCCCTTTTAAATAAGTAACCATGCAAAAAATTGCAGTGGCCTATTTGCAACCGAGCAAAGCTAACCTCTTTGCAGTGAGATATGCAACAGGAAGTTACTCAGTTTATGGGAAGTTCTTTTGCTTCTCTTCTAATGCTAATACTAAAACTGGGTTCTGTAGTTATCACCTTTGCTACTAAATCCACCATTTCATTCCCCGGCAAACCTACATGATCAGGAATCCATTCACACACCACGACAATGCCAGAAAAGTTGGAGGGCATGGAGGGCATCCTGAATATGTTGTACAATAGGATAGGGATTGCACAGCTCACAAAGCTCAAGCACACTAGATAAAATGGCATATATAAAATGGCTCTGTATATTGCATTCAGCTCTGCAGTAAAAATCTGATTTGTTGCACTCACATGACTTTCTCTACTCTTGTTGTTGTTGTTAGCTAATGCTGGATTTCCGACAATGAAGTCATTAATCCTCTTGCTCTCCAATATTTTTCACTGATGGATGGGGCACCAGAAGTGGCCGGGCATATTTGAAGGTGGTCTCGATCCATTTCCTCTTGCAGATCACATAGAGGACAGAGTGGTGAAGAATATATCCCAATTCTGTTTAAATGTTTTGCCAGACAAATATAGACATTTTAGATTCTTGTTGTTTCACTGTTAATAGCTTCAATTTCCTTAATTAACCATTTATTTTTTTGAAATCGGCTGATCAAAAAACAAAATGCCATTAGACTTTTCTAATTCTTCTATGAAGCACATATTAGAAGGAATGTAATGACTTCCCTTCCACCTTCATTACTCTTGTACTAACCATTCTTAGAAACTCTTATTCCTATATCTTCTTCGTGTTAGTTGAGATAAACATTTGTACAAACTATCTTATTGCTTATTTCCTTGTACGTGCAAGGGGAAGCTAGAATACAGTAGGCTTTGAGTGATAGTCAAATGTTTTAAAGCTTTGAGATTCTGTTGTCTTTGCACACTTAACATATAAAAAAATGAACAATGATGATCCATTTCATGAAAGTTCTAAGTTTTCTGAAACTCACACACATAACAAGGAATATCTCCGAAATGGTTCAACCTACAAGAAAATTTATTGAGACATAAATTGTGTATTTTAGCAAGATCTACATTTTTTGTACAGTATGATTTGGTTTATCTCTAATGGTTTACCAGTTATGCAAAAGTCATCCAGAGTAAATACGACTACAGGGGCTATAGCCAGAAAATTCAATATATACATTTCATTTGTCATAAAAATATCTCAAACATATGACATTTTAATCAAAATTGTTAGAGCCATTTTCAATAAATTCAAAATTTTCGAAAAATTTTCCATGTAAAGGGTAGTTTAGGGTGGGGCTATTTTCTTCAAAATCTTTGTGTCGTATCCTTGATTAAACTTAAATACCAACTTTGGTTTTTGACCGACTTTTCGTTTTTGAGTTATGCTGCCCACAGACTGACACACACACTGATACACAGACACACACATGGGCCTTTTTCTAAAAATGCTTTTTCTGGGGGCCTCAAAACATATATTTCTGGTAAAATCTCGACATCAGATTTTTGGGTGGAATACAATACTTCCCCTGCTTACCAGTAGAGAAAGTAAAAATGGAAGTGCTATTGGAAAACCAAATGTATGTGGTTCGGTTTCATAAACATAAGCACATCCAACACCGCTGGTGCTCTTTGATCCATCAGTGTAAATATATTGTTGGTCAGTGTAGCCTGACAAAAATTCTAAAAAACCAGGTGCAGATACTTGAAATAGGCATTGTGGACGGTCATCCCAAGATCTACATAGGGCGTGTCAGATAGCCAAGGGAGGTAGAGCTTCTTGCCCTTGGCGAACATCCTAGGCGTTCAATTGAAGCTTCGTTAGAAGTTCCTGAAAACGAAACCCCGCAGGCTTAGGACTAAGGGTGCTTTTCCTATACCGCTCTCTCAGCGTGGTGGTGAAAAAAGAAGCAAACGTTGGGTGCTTAGGCAAACATCTAAGTGCACAAGCATAATTTGCCAAGAAAAACTCACGCCAATATTGCAGAGGAGTTTCTGCGGACTCGGCGTAAAGGCTCACGACTGGGCTTGTTGGAAAGGCTCCTATTGCCATGTGGGTGCCCCTATTGTAGACGCGTCTAATTTTCTCAGCACTGACGAATAAACAACACATCCATAGTCTAGTTTATATTGGACTAGTGCGCGATATATTCGCAATAAAATTGTCCGATCCGCTCCCCACTATTTGCCATTTAGTACCCACAAGACATTCAGGAAATGGTCACATCATGCTCTTAGTTGTGCTATATAAGATGTCCAGCTAAGCTTCCTGTCCAAGATCAACCCCAGGAAACGCGTCTCATCTGCGAAGGGAAGTAAATCTGGACCGAAACGGAACAAAGATGGTAATCTTCTCCTACGGCGCCAGAAATTAACGCAGATTGGCTTTCCAGTTGAGAAACGGAAGCCTTTTTTTTTTTTTTCTTTTCTTTTTTTTTTTTTTTTTTAAGCTCCACTCTCTAAGGTTGTCCAAACATTGCTGCAGGCGCCGTTGTAAGAACGCCGTGCGCTGAGAAGTACAATAGATGGCGAATTCGTCCACGAATAGGCATGGAGAAATTCCAGGTGGAACACATTTCCAGATGGGAGTTAACTGCTATAGCAAAGAGCGTGACACTTAGAACCGAATTCTAAGGTACTCCCTTCTCCTGAACAAAAGAATTTGAAAAATAGCGAGCCGACGCTTACTCGGAAAAAGCGGTATTTCATAAACTCCTAAATGAACAGCGGTAGGGGTCCACGTATGTGTCAGGTATACAGGGAGCGTAGAATACCTGCTCGCCAGCACGTATTGTAAGCCTTCTCGAGATCGAAAAATATGCCAACGGTTTGACAGTTCTGCATAAATCCGTTCATTATCTGTGTCGATATCGCAACTGGTTCGGGAAATAGGACAGTAGCTGAAGGGAAGGTGACGGTCCTTTCCAGCCTTCAAAATGGGAATAATGGTGGTCTCCCGCCAATTTTCGGGAACTATGCAGTCAACCCAAACATGATTATAAACCTCGAGGAGGAATGCCTTACCTTCTGGAGAGAGCTGTTGTAACGTTTGTATGTGAATATCGTCTGCACCTGGTGCTGATATTCGCAAAGATGACAGAGAATGTTCTAACTCCGCCATGGTGAAAAGGCGATTGTAATCTTTTACGTTTCTTGAATGAAACGAGAAGCCTTGAGATTTCACCTGAGTTTTAATTGGAAGCAACTCAGGGGAGTAGTTATCCGAGCTATACCATTGAGCGAAAGCACTGCCAAATGTGTTGGCCACTTCAAATTGATCAACAGCTCATGTGGCTGTTTTCAGTCCCGCAATTGATATATGGGTCGATCGACCTGCAACACGTCTTAACCTGTCCCACACAACCGAGGAAGGTGTATGTGGTTAAATGAAACTTCAAATTTGCTCCATGATGTCTTTTTGCTATTCTTAATGACTTGTCTGGACCTGGCGCGCATTTTCTTGTATTGAATTAGGTTATCCAACGTAGGGTGACGTTGGAAAACCCTAAGAGCACGCCTTCGAGCATGAATGGCATTCCGATATTCTTCCATCCACCAGAGGACAGGAAATCGACCGCAGAATAGACTGTTCAGCAGCAGAGAGAATCGTATCCGTGAGATGCTGCGCCAAATCATTCAGATTTGTGCTCGTTATACGTAAACACAGCCAACTTGGTGTAAAGGCTCCAGTTGGCATGGTCCAAACGCCATCTGGGCATACGTGTGGAATATGTATCTTGCGTTAAGAGACTAATAAGACATGGAAAGTGGTCACTAGAGTGTAAATCAGAGATGACATTCCATTGTAAGGAGACTAACAACTGAGGTAAACAAACTGCAAGATCAAGGTTTGATAAACTATTGAAAGAGTCAGAAAGAAATGTAGGCTCTCCAGTGTTGAGTACTAAGTTGTAACTGTCCAAGAAATAGGCAATGAGCATGCCTCTCGCACAAGCACGACTTGAACCCCAAAGTGGGTGGTGCACATTGAAGTCTCCCACCAACAGAAACAAGGGACTGGGAAACAAGGTCTTCTAAATCAAATTAAGTTGCAAATGGTGAACTAGATGTTTGAGAGTAAAATCGTTATGGCAACTGATTGTATATCAGAGCTTAAGGGTACAGATTCCGTATATAAATCAACGTTGATAAGTATCATAGTGCTGCCATGTGCCAGAACACCCTCTTCTGGTGAAACATCACACTGCATTTTGGTGTATCATCTTAGATGGAAAGTGTCTTGTGGACGCAGCTTAGTCTCTTGCAAACATGCGAACAAAGGTTTGTTCTTATTGAGCAAAAGCTCAAGTTCTGGTCATTGTGTTCTAATACCACGTATGTTCCATTGTAGGATAGCCATATTGATATCTGTATGAAACACATATTCCAAGGTAACTCTGCATTACTTTAAAGTAGACGGTTGTTGAATTAATTTTGCCCTTTTCTTCTGTCTTGGGCTAACATTTTTATCCAAGGCTTTTTCGTGCCTCTTTTCCACCAGGGCTCTCCCAGTGTGGGCTGATTCCTCTAGCTCCATGTCCTCTGCCGAGGACGTCCATGTTCCCATGGTGAATTTTGGTTTGAGAGCTTCGAACCGATTAGAGACAGAGACTGGCGAAGAGGAGCCATTGAGATAAACCTTTGATAAGCCTTCAATAAAGTTTTACATAATTGAAAGTGGTTTGTTTAACTATGCTAAATAGAAATAAAAGAAGTTGAGGCTCCATGTTATTGCCTTGCACATGTTCCCTTGATGGACTATTGTTCTTAACTGATCTTGACTGCATTTCCTGTGAGCAAATGAATGCATTATTCCATAAAATGTTGTATCTACATTAAATCATGAGAAATAACTGGAGAAGGAATAAGTACTTGTGTAACATGCAGCGTTAACTGAGTCCAAATGATGCTGATTTAGCTGATGTGCTAAATCACACTTCTACAATGGTTTAGTGGCTCACTCTTGGACATTACATATAATATCTTTAAATTAGCAATTCTTGTATATATATTCCGCGCAACTTTGGAAACGGCTCTAACGATTTCGATCAAATTTTGTATTCAGATAAGGTTTTACTTTTTAAGTTCAGCTATATAGGTAAAACGCGATTTTGCATAAAAAATAACATTTTTTTATTCCCGCTTCTAATGCGTAATTCTTGTATATATATTCCCGGTATTTCAGAAACGACTCTAAAGATTTGATTAAATTTTTGTATACATACCTATTACCTCTACAGTGTTTTCTCTACTCACTTTTAGGTAACACATTCACATCTCTTTCTCTACTCACTCTTCTATAAACAATTTTTATAAAAACCGTGATTTTGCACCAAGAAATATTTTTATTCGCACTTTTAAAATAAGTCATACCATGTTCTATATGTTTGAAATATAACTGCTATTACATTTACACTGTTTCTTCCTCTCACTTTTAGGTAACACATTCAAATCTCTTTCTCTTCTCACTCTTCTACAAATAAGTCATGCAATTTTCTGTATGTTTGAAATAGAGATACTACATATTACATTCACAGTGGTTTCTCTGCTTACTTTTAGCTATCACATTCACATCTCTTTCTCTATTATATTCATACTGTTTTCTCTACTCACTTTTAGGTAAGCATTCACATCTCTCTCTACTCACTCTTCTATAAATAAGACATACAATTTCGTGCATGTTTGAAATAGAAACGCTACGTATTACATGCACACTGTTTTCTCGACTTGCTTTTGGGAAATACATTCATAATTGTTTCTCTACTCAATCTTCTATAAATAAGTCATACAATTTTGTGCATGTTTGAAATAGAAATGCTGCATATTACATTCACATTGTTTACTATACTCACTTTTATTTAACACATTCACATCTCTTTCTCCACTCTTCTACAAACAATTCATATCATCTACACAACTTAGTTGTTTATATATATCCAGCTGTTAGGCTCAAAAACCGCTTAACCGATCACCGTGAATTTTGGCACGTATATGTATTTTTTATGGGGAAATTTTTTATGGGGAAATTTTTTATGGCAACAATTTTACTACATAATATATTACTTTCAAATGGCTTTATACTCGCATTTCTTTTATGTAGCACATTCATTTATCCTCTGTTTGCCCTTCAACATACAATTAATATAATATTCTATGATTGAAATACAAATGCAACGTATTACATTCACACGACTTCCTTTACGAGGCACCATCAGTCTTCTTTCGCTATTTGCCCTTCAACATATAATTCATACAATTTGATATGTTTGAAAAAGAAATACAATGTATTACATTCATACTATTTTCTCTACTCACTTCCGTTTTACGTAACAATTCACTTGTTATTCCCTATCTTTTATCAACTTCATACATACCAACGCCTATACATATCGTTGTTGAAGAGTGGGTAAATTCCAAAACAGGTTCACCGATTGCCATGAAAAGTGACATATCTAATTGTTTTCATGGCGAAGGTTTTTATGCAATCCATTTTACCACCCAACGTATTATGTTCATGTTTTTCTCTACTCCCTTTTCTTTTACCTAACATACTACTTCCTCTTCTACAAATAATCCATACATTTTTCCATACACTTGAAATATAAGTGCAACGTATAACATTCACACATTTTTCTACTCATTTTTGTTTTACTAAACACAATCATATTTCTTTCATTACTCCCGCTTCGGCAAACAATTACAAACAATTCATACAATTTTCTATATGATTGAAACAGAAATGCGTAGTACATTCACATGGCTTTATCAGCCAGCTTTTCTTCCTGTAGCATTTGTTATTGTTCAACAGTGATTTTACTTAGTGTTGCTCCGATGTTTTCATAAAAAATAAAGAAATAGTTAAAAAAAAGTAAAGTAATCATAATTTATGTTAGGAGTGCGTCGAAAAGCACGATATGAAACAGTTGATGAAACAAAGGTTAGCCAAGATTTACATAATGGGAAATGAAATGAATTCCGGAATGCGACAGAGGAAACAAATATGAAAACCAAATTGGGAAATATAGGAACAAAAATGGACAAAATGGAAACAAAAATGGAAGGCAAATTGAAAATGTAAACTCCAAAACAGAAAAGATGAAGACGGGAATGTCTAATATGAAGATAGATCTATCGGAGAATACTAACGAGCGACTGGCCAGGGTAAAGGAAGCCATGGAAGAACTCAACGGAAAGATCAAGGACCTTGGAGAACGTGTTAACGCCCTGCAGTCAATCCCAGCAGCAAGGAACTGAACTCCAAAATGGAACAAATGCTCAACGAAAACGTCAAACTGGGCAGATATCTATGGGGGAGTTCTGCATTTAGAAATGTAAATGTAAATGTTTTACAGCTGAAATGATGGTGTTTATGAAATATTTTTATCTCGGAAATGGCTCTTCTCAATTGCGACTAAAATTGTTATTTAGTTAACGTTTTGACTTTCAGTTTATCTAAATAAGTATCTTCTCCCACAAAAAACAAGATTTCACAAAAACAGAGGCGAAAAACGCCGAGCGATGTTCTGCACATCTTGAAAACGGCTCTGACAATTTGGATCAAATTTTGTATTTAGATAAGGTTTTGCTTTTTAAGTTTATCCATATAAGTGTCAATCCTGAAAAAATGTGATTTTACATAAAAAAATAACATTCTTTATTCCCTCTTCAACAGAGCAGTTCTTGTACATATATTCTCGGTATCTCAGAGCTCTAAAGATTTGGTTAAAATTTTGTATACATATACGATTTTGCTTTTTTTAAGTTTACCTATACATGGAGGTGTCTTTCCTGAGAAAACACTTTTTTGTTCCCTCTTATACAGGGCAATTCTTGCATATATTATCTGTATCTCAGAAACGGTTCTATAGACTTTGATCGAATTTTGTGTTCAGATAAGGTTTTGCTACTTAAGTTTATCTACATTGGTGTCTTGCCTGAAAAAAATGTGATTTAAAAAAAAACGTTTTTGTTCCCTCTTCTACAAATAATTTATACAATTTTCTGAAATACAAATCCTACGAATTACATTCACACTGTTTTCTCTATTCAAATTCAGGTAACACATTCAGATCTCTTTCTCTACTCACTCTTCTATAAACAATTTTCCATCAAAAATGTGATTTGACACAAAAAAAGAAAATTCTTATCCCAGCTTTTAAAATGTCATACCATTTTCTGTATGTTTGAAACAGGAGTGCTATTACATTCACACAGTTTTCTCCAATCACTTTTAGATAACACATTCACATATCTTTCTCTACTCACTCTTTTACAAACAATTCACGTCTATTTATACAAAATGGATGTATGTATATATGCAACTGTTAATCTTGAAAACTGCTTGACCGATCAATGCGAAATTTGGTGTACCTATATGTATTTTTTCATGGAGAAAGTTTTTATAGTAACCATCTTACTACACAATATATTACTTTCAAATAGTTTTCTACTAGCTTTTCTTTTATGTAGGACACTCATATATCCTCTCTTTGCCCTTCATTTTAATCATTTGAATAAGTTTATTAAATTGTTTTTTTTTTTTTTGTTAATCCAATGATTTAAAAAAAAGTATTAATTGGTCATTTCTATGATTGAAATATAAATACAATGTATTACAGTCACACAGTTTCCTCTACTAATTCTTCCTTTACAGGACACAATCACACTTCTTTCTTTACTCCCCCTTCAAAATATAATAAATACAATTTGTTGATTTTTGAAATAGAACAATGTATTACATTCATACTGCTTTCTCTACTCATTTCTGTTTTACGTAACAATTCACATGTTATTGTTTATCAACTTCATACATACAAATGCATTATATATACAGGTGTAAATGAATAACACCGCATGAATTTTACTGGTAATAGAGGGCTCATAGACAATCAATTTGAGATAGGAAACCAATGGTCTAGGATTACAAATTACAGAGCTATGCCTTAAAATTGTTTGAGCATATGCATGCCACTGATCATGTTCACTGCAGTTGTAACACCTGATAAGGGAGCAAGTGGGCGAATTCCATAGCTTGCCTGTTTAGTGTAGTGGATATGGTGCCACAATGCGAAGGTACACACCTATTAAAAGTGCAGGTTCAAATAACCATCAGCTCATATTTCTTCTCCTCTTTCTCTTTCTTTCTTTCCTTCTTTCTTTCCTACCTTCTTTCCTTACTTCTCTTTTTCTCTCTTTTGTTCTCTCTCTTGCTCTCTCTTTGCCTCACTCTTTCTATCTTTCTCTCTTTTTCTCTCTCTCTCACTCTTTCTCTCTATTTCTCTCTCTCTTTATCTCTCATTTTCTCTTTCTCTCTCTTGGTCTCTTTCTTTCTCTCTCTTTCTTTCCTTTCTTCCTTCCCTCCCTCATTCCCTCTCTCCTTCCCTTCCTTCTTTCCTTCTTTTCTTCCTTTCTACCTCCCTTCTTTCTTTCTTTGTAAGCGCATGCTTAATTTGATTTGTATGAAACATCTGTGTCGCCTTGTAATTTTTCATTTAACTAGTGTTTAAACTTTTTGTTTCAAGTGTGTTTAACTATTATTTATACTTGCATAACCTACAATAGTAAGTACACACTGACAACTTGGTTTTCACTTAAATGAGATGGTTCAAGCCTAACTAGCAGCTTATAAACAAGTAAATAATGAGTAAGTTCTTGAAACAGCTACATGTGATTGAATTAATATAAACATAAATTGAATTGATATTAACATTATCATTCAACAGTTAGATACAAGCAGAATAAAGGTAAGGAAATAAATAATGAATAAGTGCAGGTTTCATATTTTGGTACCTTAATTAAGTCTAATAATTTGAGCGATACAATAAGAGAAAGAATACAGGTAGGGAATGAGCTTATTATGCAAACAAAAAGATTTTCTCTAATGGAATAATAACCAGAAATATTAAACTCAAAGATTATAAACCATTAATAAGCCTGTAGTAACCTATAGGTCTGAGGTTTGGTGTACCACAATGGATGATGAAAAGGCTTTGCCATTTTTCGAGAGAAAAATACTCAGAAAAATGTTAGGGCCTGTACATTGTGGTGCACACAATTGGAGAGTGAGAAACAATCAAGGGAATACATTATTTAATAGGTCAAGATACTGTTATATGAAATCCCAGAGACTTAGATGGTGGGACACCTGGAAAGAATGGAGTATGAGCAGAATCCAAAGAAAATGTAAAAAAGGAAAACATTTTCACGAAGAAGGAAAAGCAGATCAAGTAGATGGGTTGTGTGTAGGAAGATACTGCTGCAATGACAGTCAGAGGTTGGAGAAGGAAGGCGCTTGATAGATGAGAATGGAAGAAAATAGCAGGGAAGGTTAAGGCCCAATCGAGCTGTAGAGCCATAAAAGAAGGTATAGATTTCAAAGGAACTGCTCAAAATGGTGACTTTCAACATCAATGCATAGGTGACATCGATGCAGAAATGATTCGCAAACCCTGTTGAGCATTCCTAGTGTGTTGCAAATCTCATCACTGACTGCAACAATGCAGGCAACCAGCGACTCCTCAGAATCAACTAATGATGAGTATACCATGGTTTGAAAAGACCCCAGAAAAAGAAATCCATGGGATTAAGATCTGGCAAACGAGGTGGCCAAGGCACGGTAGGACTGCCTCTCCTGATCCAACGATTGGGGAAGACTTGATTGAGATGCTCCTGAACAGTTATAACATATTGTGCAGGAGCTCCGTTATGCTGGAAATGTAGTCGAGTGCAAACATCAAGTGGCACTTCTTCCAAAAGGGTTGGCAGCACCTCCTTTAGATATGTTTTATAAGTGTTGGCACGCAATCGAGGAGGAAGAAGGCATGGCCCAATGACGTGGTCAGAAATAATGCCAGCCCATATGTTCACCATAAACTGCTGTTGGTGGCTCTTCTGAACAGTGGCATGGGGGTTTTCATGGCTATTCTTGTAGTTCAGAATCGGCCAATCTCTGGCAAACATGGCTTCATCGGTGAACAACACCACTGAAAACAGTTCCGGCGGCTGCCTTAAGGCCCATTCACAAACTGCAAGCGTAACACAATCACAATTTTCTGCAGTTAAGGCTTGCACCTTTTGCAACACTTGTCATGCACTTGTGTGTTGATGCCCATTGTATGTGCAATAGCACAGGTGCTGGTTGACGGTTCCTGTTTCAGTAAATGCAGTACATCTTCTTCAAATTCTGGAGTGCGATGGGTATGTCTTGCACCATAATCTGCTTTATTTGGCACCACAGAACCACATTCTCACAAATGCCAATCTACAGATTCCAAAGTAGTCCAAGGGGGCTGCCGTCTATTGGGATACCTATTGCTGTAAATCTGTGCAGCTATTGCAGAACAACTCCCTGCTTCGCCATACACTAGGTGCATGTCAGCAAATTTGGTAAAAGTATAATTTTGCTCCATGTTCGCACAGTACCTATTTCACTGTTTCAACGCAATGTTATTGTGTGCTGAAGGAAATAGGAAATGAGTTGTGGGTGACTCGCATAGGAAACAGTCACCACATGGTGGTGTTAGTGTCTTCCAGGTTTATTAAGGTCACCTATTGGCAGTATTAGACATCTATCATGCTAACACGTAAGTATTGAGCTCTTTTGGGGAGTCGTAGTACTTTGCACTATTATTTGGTTTCAACATTTTGTGAACTGTTTACAGCAGGCCAACCGTTAGATTGAAAATTGCTCTGATTGAAAGGCCACCTACAGCCAACAGACAGCTTCAGACCAATGGCAATGCATAACCCTCCGCCTAATTCATCATATGTGAGGAGAAGCAAAAGCAAACAATACTCTGTGCATTGCATATTATGGTTGCACTTTGCCATTTTAAAGCAAAAGCGCAACAATGCTCTTAAAATGGAAAAGAAAGGGGAAAGAAAAAGAAGGGAAAAAAGTTTATCCCCTCTGCAGGTTTGAACTTGGTTTCTCAGGCTTACTATTTCCACAGTCAGTTGCCATAACTGCACAGCCAAAGCATGTTTGACAGCTGCACTTTAATTCCGTAGCTGCTTGCCACAGCCTGTTCTTCATTGCAGTGGCATGCAGCCACATGCTAAGTCTCTAATTTAAGTGCTTTTGGTAACACTCAGTGCAATATCTTTTTTCAAAATTTTAATATGCAAGAACTGAACATTGCAATAAATAATCTAAAAAACAAAAAGTCCCCTGGACCAGATCACATACACCCAGAGTTCATAAAAAATCTTGGAAAAACAGCAAAACAACAACTACTGAAACTCTACAATCTATCCTGGAAAACCACTGTACCTGCTGAATGGTGAAAGGCAATAATTGTCCCACTCTTGAAGAAAGACAAAACAGCATCAGAAATAAAAAATTATAGACCAATAGCTCTTACTAGCATAATAGTAAAAGTGATGGAAAGAATGGTGTCAAACAGGTTAAATTGGTTTCTAGAATCAAAAAATTTAATATCCCCATGCCAAGCTGGATACAAATGAACAAGTCTTACTTCTCAGTCAAGAAATCAAAGATTCCCTCAATAGAAAAGAAGATAATTTATCAGTTTGTATTGATTTCCAAAGTGCATATGATTCTATATGCAGAACAAAACTACTAAAGAAAGTAAAAAAAATAGGGATACAAGGTCCAATGTTTTCATGGCTATGTCATTTCCTAACACAACGCTTTATTGCAACCAGATATGGAAGAAATATATCTAAATGCAAACAAGTACACCATGGCCTACGACAAGGCACAGTGTTCAGCACAACACTTTTTAATATATTTATTAACGATCTGCCACAACAAATACAAGAATCAGGTGTGAAGTGTGCACTATTTGCTGATGACTTAGTAATGTGGACTTCAAAACCAAAAAGCAAAAGTACAGAACTAGAAAAAACCATGCAACAATCCTTAACCAAATTACAAAGGTGGATCAAAGAAAATTTAATGACTGTTAATACAACAAAATCAAACTACCAAATCTTTTCACTAAGAAAAAACCCACTAAAAATAAAACTAAATTTTGAGGGTAAACAATTACCAGAAACAAAGGAAGCAAAGTATTTAGGAGTTACATTTGATACCAAAATTTCATGGACCAAACAAATAGAAAATGTAATACAAAGAGCAGAGAGGCGCCTTTCACTGTTAAAACGTCTAACAGGAATGAAGTGGGGATGTTCCAGAGCAACTCTTAACACAACATACAATGTATATATAAAGCCATTATTTACTTACTGCAGCGAAGTTCTTGTAACAGCAAACACAAAAAAGATTCAAATCTTTCAAAAACCAAAGTCTGAGATTAATTACAGGTGCAATCAAAACCACACCAATAGCAGCTATGGAAATGCTAACAAACCAATACCCCATTGAATATGAAATAGAAAAAGCGGCTCTTATTCAACACGAAAAGTTGATCAGACTCCCATTCAATACATGGCACAAGAGAAATTTTACACACACACTAAAGACTCAGGAGGGCTTTCTTTCCAAAATTCAAGACATCAAGAAAAATGTACACCTTCCTAATTCAAAGGAAAACTTCATATCTAAAGTCAATCCGACACAAACATTAGACATCACATATTATTTACACCTGACAGAAGAAGTTAAGAAAAGTGATACTCCAACTAGTGTTCTAAAATTATTGGCATTAGAGATAATCCATACTAGATTTCCAGAACATGAATGGCTCCATATTTATACTGATGGATCATTGATATCAAACCAAGATGGAGCTGGTGCTGGAGTCACGTGTCACCTCTTTTCCTATTACAAATCTTTAAGTTATGGAACTACTAACTTTGATGGAGAAATTGAAGCAATTCGAATGGCCCTACAAAATCTTTTGTACGGAATTTCACATTTTCAGCAAGCAGTTATTCTCTCAGATTCCAGGGCAGCAATTAGAGCAATTACTTCCAAGTTGTCACCAAAAAACCAAACAATTGTAGAATGCTGGAAAATCCTTACCCATCCAACAGCACTTCAAAAACACCTAGTCTTCCAATGCATACCAGCTCACTGTGGACTGAGTGGTAATGAGAAAGCTGATTTTCTTGCAAAAAAGGGTACCAGCGGTGTACAAAAATCTATAGTTAATCTACCATTTTATGCAGCTAAAAGATTAGTCAACTCTGAATTCAAAAAAGTTATTGAAAAATATTACTATGAAAAATCAAAGAATAAATGATGGGAACTATCAAACATTCAAACAGTAATTCCTGAGTATCCTCGAAAAACAGCAGTTGCAACCTTCAGGTTGATTACAGGACATGATTGTCTGGCAAAACATTTAAACAGAATTGGGATATATTCTTCACTACCCTGTCCTCTATGTGATCTGCAAGAGGAAATGGATCGAGACCACCTTCAAATATGCCCAGCCACTTCTAGTGCCCCATCCATCAGTGAAAAATATTGGAGAGCAAGAGGATTAATGACTCCATTGTCAGAAATCCAGCATTAGCTAACAACAACAACAACAATTTATAAATGCTTCTTCTGAGATACAGCCGACATTCTTTACTGAGTTCCTAACAAGCACTTCTTTCAATTCTAGTGGATAATATATATTGACATATTTCTTTCTGGTTATGGTTTATTGGACACAATTTCTAATTACTTTGAATACATATAACTTATTAACTTGACATTGTAGACCATTGATTTCCTATCTCAAATTTATTGTCTATGAACCCTCTATTACCTGTAAAAACTTGGTTTCATGTTGGTCATCACTCAAATGGGGCGAACCAAATCGTGGTAATTTCCCTGGGTGTTAGTGGCGATTGTTGTTTGTGTTCTGTGCACAGCCCGCCCTATTTGGCACGTCTTCATTCACTTCCCACTGTCTTACACTGCCGGTGTTCCATTGGTTTCTGCCCCTTTGGTGTGAACCCCTGTTGTATGATGGTCTTTGGCCTTTCAAGTATTCCCTATAGAATCGTATGTGATTCACTTGATGGGTACGGTCTCCTGGTCTCCCACGATCACACCTATGTGTTCGGTATCTCAATTCACCCCTTGGTATCGTGTCGTGGTACTGCTGTCTCATGTTCTCCATCCTTTCACCATGATTGTGTGGTTGTGGGAAATGGTGTGCCCCTCTCTCTCTATCATGGGTGCTCCTAGTATTTCTATCTTCTCCCTCATTCTGGTTGTTCGTAGCCGTGCTCCGGTTTAAGATAGGTGAGTTTGGGTGACCGTTCCTATGTCTATGCTCATTAGGCCGACCATTTTGTGTTTCAAAGGCTGTCAGTAATTCTATCATGTCTGCAAAATCTACTGGCCTCACAACAATTAACCCTGTTCTCACTGTGTCTGGGAAATGTCTTGTTATGCTGGTAATCAACTCTGCTTCCGACAGGTTAGGGTCTAATAGCTTTCCTTTGTTGGCTACTTTCACAAAATAATCGACTAGCGATAACCCTTTGGTTGGATCATATCTACCTGTCGCTAGCTCTACCCTAGTTTGGTTTTGCTTAGCTGGGCCCCAATACCTTGATAGGAATAGATTTCTGAATGAGCTATACGATTCATGACCAGCTAGTGTTAACCTAAACCATTCTAATGCCTTGTTTTTTAAGCTTTTCTTGACTATCATCATCCTAAGCTCATTTGGTATCCTTTTCACTTTAAAATACTCTTCCATCTCTTTAACAAAGAGTTTTGGATCGTCTCCCTTCTCCTCGTCAAATGTAGGTGGTGTGATTTCATGTAGTATGCTGTTGGTGTAGCATGTGTTGTGTGTTGTGTCATTGTTTGATTGTGAACCTCTTTCTCTGTATGTTGAGTCAACATTTTGTACATTATTCAAATAACTCTCATTTTGTACATTACTTACATCTAAATCATCTTGCCTTTGTAGTGTATTCACAACATCATTTACATTAGCCAAACTTTCTTTTCCTTTTTTCATTTCTTCACAAATAGATTTTAAATCATTCTTTATTTCTAAGTGACTTTGTTTCATATAATTTATAGCATCCTGTTGCGACTGCACCACATCAGCCATAGTCTTAATTTTAGGAATGACAATTTGTTCAACAGTTTCATTAATAATTCCTTTTTTCACTACTTCAATTTCTTTCCTTAATTCCTCAGTTATTTCTACTTTTACATTTGTAATCTTACGATCTACACTTCCATTACACTCTGTTATTTCATCTCTACATCTACCAATTTCTCCTTCTAATACAACCTTGTTTTCTTTCATTTCCATTTCTATTTTTCCCATCCTATCTCCTATGATTTCTATCCTAGCTTCTAAAGCTTCCTTTGTCTCATTTATGTTTTTATGTACTAATTTCAAATTAGTTACCATTACTTTCATATTTTCTTTACACTCCTGCCTTTCTAATTCTATTCTCTTTCCCAAATCTAGCTGTAATTCTTTCCTATTATGTTCTATTTTCTGCTGTAAGTTCTGCCTCACTTCCTCCTTTTTCTGACCTAAACTTTGTTCTATGTCCTGTCTCACTCCCTCCATATTCTGACCTATACTCTGTTCTAATTTCTCAAACATGATCATTAGTAACTTTTGGTCTTTTCCTATTACTGCTACTTCTTCCTCACTTTCTATTTCTATCTGATAACTAGGCTTATCTGCCCCTTCCCCTATTCCTGTTGCTACTTCTTTTCCTTTTTGCGACATTTTCGTTTTTTGGCTCAGTTCAGTTGGGCTTAAAAGTCCTGCTATTTTATTATTTCTTAGTAGCATATATAAAAATTAAGTAAATTTTCAATAAAAATTGTTGGTCCTAATTTTTTTTTTTTTTTTTTTTTCCGTTGGTTTATTTCGTTACGTCCATCCCCTCGGAGATTGGTTTCGCGAGACGTTCCTTGAAATTCTCCACGTCGATGGATAGGCGTCCGTCGGCATTCGTCGGCACTTCCCCCTTGATTCCAGCCTAATAACGTCTCCTGTAGTCGTAAACTTCGATGGATTGTTTAATTCGTTTTCTTCCGTTTTCGCGCGTAGATTGGCGTCACTTGGTATTTCGCGTAAATTCATTTCCCGTAGATTTTCATTCCACCCAATATTCGTGCTCCACGTTGGGCAAGCCATTTGGTGCTGTATGTTTAAATAAATTATTGCTTCGTGTTGAGCTATGAGACTCTATCTTTCTCTCTGGGCGAGGTACTGGGTGAAATCAGTGAACACTTGCTGTAACTTCACTATATATATCACTTATTAACACTTTTTTTCGCCCCTTATTACACTTGTTATATTTGAATTGACTTTCGCTGCACCTATTTGTATTTTCTTGACAGTCTTTCCACTTTTATAAAGTCTTTTAGACGCACATCCATGCACGTTAAAGAAACGCGTCTTCACCTTTGAAACGCTAATGACAAAATTGGCGCTTCTTTACATGATGCTCTTTTTTATATTCATGTGCGTATGCGGCGTATGCGCTCATTTTATATTTTCCTACGTTAAATAGTTCCTGTATTGTTAATGAAGCGATCTTTATCTATTCTCCCTTCACTTTTAACATTAAATATATATGGTTCTTTTACTTATATATATATATATAAAATATATTAAATTTAAACATGAAACTTAACATTTATGACGTTTTTAAACAATTATATTTTTCTCAACAATGAAAAAATAGCAACACGTTTTCGTTACTCAACTAATTGTTATCAATATGAAAAATAAATTACATTTGCAATAAATATTTACATAAATGATTTCCTTTTGGGGTCTAACCATATATTCTGTCTCACCTTGATCCACAAACATACCCAGAATTTCATAAATTTGTTGCAGAAATTATGTATATGTTTGGCATTACGCATTTACGTCTACCTTGAGACTTGGTTCTGCAATTAATGATTCCCCAAATATTAAGATAATGGAGAAGACAATATGGGTATAATACATGCATAAATAGGTTCGAACTGTGATCACAACTAGAGGTTTTAACGTGGAGCTATTTTTATTTTATGCTACAGGAGCAGTCTGTTTCCTTTTGAATTGTATGGTTAGAAGATGTATAAATATTCCTTATCCTTTGTGGTTTTAATGTTTTGTTTTATGGAATTGTTTTTGAGTAATTACTTTGTTATTGTAATTTGTATTAAAACCTTGTGATCACAAAATCTATGTAGTGAAATACTTTTAAACCAAACAAGAAGAAACACAGTAATAAATAGAGTATACTTCATTTTCCCTTTGAACTTTGCATACCCATGTTTTGCTGTCTTGCTTAATGCTGCCACTATCTATGTGTATACCATAGTCTATCTTAAAGCGCTTTAATTTAGAGTGATTGCTGAAATATCGCTTCTCAATGTTGCGAGGTGAGGTAATGGCTGCCATCCCCCTGAACAGCAAAGAAAGCATACGTATATGACTGACTTCATTCTCATACCATCTATTTAGGTACGCCTGAGAATTAGATGACTCCTCACGCAGGTCTCGCTGAAGATGGGTATTTAATTTTGTGAAAGATAGTACTACTTGGAGAAACACCTGGACAAACTCCTACAGCCACATGCTGATAATACTGGTTCCTACATCCAGAACTCTGCACATTTTGTTGAAAAGCTAAAATCCTTGACCCTGAGGCCCATAAGTCCTTCTTATAAGTTTTGATGTTACTTCTTTGTTTACAATGGTACCCATCCAGGAGACTGTTACTCTTCTAGAAGAATTATTCCCTGAGGACATTGTAAACTTATTTCACGATGTATTAGAAACCACTTACTTCCAGTGGAACTGGGAGTTCTATTAACAGAATGATGGAGGGGCTATGGGCAGTCCGGTGAGTCCAGTATTGCTAACTATTACATGGAACATTTTGAGGCCACCACTTTGGATTCTGCTAAACAAAAACCTGTGTGCTGGCTTAGCCACATAGATGACGTGTTCATCATCTGGAGTCATGGACAAGAAACCTTGACAGATTTCCTATGTCATATCAATTCTATTTGATACATACAGTTCACTATGGAAATGGAGAACAATGGACAACTACCATTTTTGGACATACTCATCGCCAGGAAGCCCGATAGTATGCTCTCTCATACAGTCTACTCCAAACCCACACACACAGACTGGTACCTACACAAACTCTCCAACCACCATTCCGGCCAGAATAGAGCCATCATTAAAACACAAGTAGATCACGCCAATCGCATCTGCCAAACACAACTACTCCCCCTGGAACTTTCTCACATTAATAGTGCTTTGCAGGCCAACAGTTACATCAGCCAGGAAGTTAAACATGGCTTACGCCCCAGAAGAAAACCCCAGTCTACACTGAAACAAATTGACCCTAAAGAGAAGAATAAAGCATATCTGCCGTACGTCAAAGGTATTACTGATCACATTGGGAAAGATCTCAGAAAACACACCATCTACAAGCCCACACAGCAAATACAGAACATGCTACATTCAGCAAAAGTTCCAAAGGAACCATTCTCTTCTGCAGGTGTTTACAGATTTCCATACTCGTGTGACTCTGTATGCATAGGGACCAATCAATTCAACTTTCACAAGAAAACTATTCTGGGACCTACAAAATTAACTGTTCCAATTGCAAAAAAGTGTACAATGAAAAGACAAAATGCAATATCAGAACCAGATTAAAAGAGCATTTTTGTAGCACCAAACAAAAATAAAAAGGACAAATCTGCAGCAGCACCACACTTTTGAAATGATCACCACAATATTGAGCAAAAAAACCCAACTTCTATAACCGGTCCAAACGTACCTTGAATTAAATATGTGAGAAAAGATATATATGTAGAAATTTGAAACCCATCTAATGAATATTGAGGTTCCCTCAGAAAATAACTCATTACTCGCCTCATTGTATCTCAGTCAGATATCTCCTCTCCAGAGATACATCTAAATGACTAGCAGGGTTCCAGCCAGTTAACAAGTTCTTGATGATGCCTTCAAGTGAAGGCAAAATGCATTGAAAAGAAAAGTTGATGTACATGAAGTACAGTGTTCTGTCGACTCAAAGTGTATAACTTTTTTGTTATAAAAACAAGCACCTTAAACAGTATTCAGAATCAAAATATTTGGGAGTTTTTTTATTCTAACTTCACCTGGAAAGACCATATTAACCATTTAAAAGAGAAGACTACAAAATGTATACTAAAGTGATTAGGAGGTGTAAAATGTGGATTTGCAAGACAAACACATAACCTAACATACATCATATATATAAACCTGTCATCCTTTACTGAAGTGAGGTTCCGATAACAGCTGCATTTAGTTATCTCCATGAACTAGAATAATTACAAAATCCAGCCCTTAGATTGATTACAGGAGAACTAAAATCCACATCTATAGGTGCTCTATTAGCCATAAAAAGACCACAGTCAATACAAAATACTTTAAAAAGTCAAATCAGCTTTTTAGATAAACTACAGCAAACATCCCACATCAATATGTTAAAAGATTGATATCATCAAAGTTTACTATTTTCTTATAATGAAATAGTAAACCTAAGAACTGAAGGAAACAATTGGAAAGCTCTTTTCGTTCACTTGAAGAATTCATCACAATGTCCCGCAAAACAGCAGTAGTATCCTTAAGATGAATTGTCACAATTGTCTTGCAAGTCATCTACATGAAATTGGTATCTTGCTTTCTACCATTTATGGCTTATGTGATTTGGAAGCAGAAATGAATAAAGACCACCTAAACATCTGCATCTGAAAAACCTACAGGAGTGCAAAAGTATTGGAAGACACTAATGCTAATGACTTTGCTGCAAAATGCATGACATTAATTATTAACAACATGATTTCAGCAAAGCTAAAGTGGTGTTTAGAAAGAGATAGCTTATTAATAACAGAAAAATTCAAACATCACCTATCCACAAAAGAAACTGGGATTTAGCTATCTCAAGATGCCAAAGAATCTTTCAACATAAACCAAGATTTTCTAGCTATGAATATTTTTTGTGTCTCCCTTTTTTACCTTGGATATTTTGCAACCTTTGTGTAACGTAAGATAGAAACAAAGAGGATAACTCAATACGCAGGTATATAAATCCAATTTGATGATACTGGCTATCAATGGTGATGTGGTACCAATGTCATGTTCTCCTGTCAAGTTAGTCAGGGTACACCCCAGAGCTTAAGAACAGTTGGAGACATACAACAGGCACATTCCTTATTATTCGCTTGGAGAATGACATGAACCATTTCCAAAGCATGCAAGAAGCGATGGCAGTGGTGGTGGCAATGGTGGTGGCGGTGGTGGTGGTGGAGGTGGTAGTGGTGGCGGCGGTGCTTTCATTATACATATCACTAAAGGTACAAGGGGCATAAAGGAAACCAAACAGATGGTCAAATGTTTAAAAAGAAGGTTGCTATGTAATGACTTTGAAAATCTGCTTTTTCCACTCTTTCGGATTCAGGGAGTCACAAAACATGTATTTCTGGTGAAATCTTATCAAACTTATGGTTGGAATGCAATACCTTCTCTACCTACTATGTACGTCAGCAATGTCAACCCAAGCACAATTTTGTGACCTTGGCAGTACTGGTGGGCATGAAGCACTTTAAGAAAGACTATGGTATACACATAGATAGTGGCAGCATTAAACAAGACAGCAAAATATGAGTGTGCAAAGTTCAAAGGGAAAATGAAGTATACTCTATTTATTACTGTGTTTCTTCTTGTTTGGTTTAAAAGTATTTCATTACATAGATTTTGTGATCACAAGGTTTTAATACAAATTACAATAATAAAGTAATTACTCAAAAACAATTCCATAAAACAAAACATTAAAACCACAAAGGATAAGGAATATTTATATATCTTTTAACCATACAATTCAAAAGGAAACAGACTGCTCCTGTAGCATAACATAAAAATAGCTCCACGTTAAAACCTCTAGTTGTGATCACAGTTTGAACCTATTTATGCATGTATTATACCCATATTGTCTTCTCCATTATCTTAATATTTGGGGAATCATTAATTGCAGAACCAAGTCTCAAGGTAGACGTAAATGCGTAATGCCAAACATATACATAATTTTTGCAACAAATTTGTGAAATTCAGGGTATGTTTGTGGATCAAGGTGAGACAGAATATATGGTTAGACCCCAAAAGGAAATCATTTATGTAAATATTTATTGCAGATGTAATTGATAACAATTACTTGAGTAACGAAAACGTGTTGCTATTTTTTCATTATTGAGAAAAATATAATTGTTTAAAAACGTCATAAATGTTAAGCTTCATGTTTAAATTTAATATATATAAGTAAAAGAACCATATATATTTAATGTTAAAAGTGAAGGGAGAATAGATAAAGATCGCTTCACTAACAATACAGGAACTATTTAACGTAGGAAAATATAAAATGAGTGCATACGCGCATGAATATAAAAAAGAGCATCATGTAAAGAAGCGCCAATTTTGTCATTAGCGTTTCAAAGGTGAAGACGCGTTTCTTTAACGTGCATGGATGTGCGTCTAAAAGACTTTATAAAAGTGGAAAGACTGTCAAGAAAATACAAATAGGTGCAGCGAAAGTCAATTCAAATATAACAAGTGTAATAAGGGACAAAAAAAGTGTTAATAAAGTGATATATAGTGAAGTTACATCGAGTGTTCACTCATTTAACCCAGTACCTCACCCAGAGAGAAAGAATAGTCTCATAGCTCAACGAAAAATAATAATCTTTTAAAAATACAGCACCAAAGGTTTTGATAAAACCTCACAATATTGTTACTATATGCTTTTTTTAGTTCTGAGTTAACAGCATAAATCAGTAAGTTCTATTTGAAGTTCAACTGGAATATTCTCAAGATCAACAGATTAGGTCAAGGAAAAAAGATCCAGTTTAGGTTTGAGAGCTTCTAAATCTGAAAACCTTCCAAAAACTCCTCTAGTAATGGTTCCAATATGTTTCTATTTATTAATTTCTGTGCTTATGTTATGGTACTGCAAATGTGGAAGTGACTTGGCGTTTTCCATGGTATGCTCATTGTACAGTCTGGGTTAGCACTGCCCCAAGCAGAGCAAGCAGGTGCTGTTGTTATGGGCAGCATGAGCCTGCTAAGCTCCAAGGTACATGCTTGCACTTAAGTGCACTGTTTGACATCCCTGAGGTACATGGTAGAGAAAGTAAAAAGGTATTTGTAAGAAAAGTTTGTATACTTACTAATAAACAATAGGGTAGAGAAAATCATATGAATGAAACTGCAGATTTTCTGTGACATATTCCATTTCTGAGATATTTATTTTATTGATTTGAATTTTTCAATATTTTGTCAATCAAGTTCTATCATAATTCCTTGTTTCTTATACGAGAAACAAATATGGAATTTTAAGGTCGGCATATAGCTATCTGCATTTTAAAGATTTGACTATTGGTTTAGCCTCCTGTATCCCCTTTGTACCTATAATAAAATATGTAATTAAACTATTTATGTGTATCTTGATTAGCACCGAGTATATAGTAAATTCCAAAAATAATTTGTAGAGTTTTTATATAAAAACAAACAACAGTGGCTAGAGAAAGTCATGTGATTGTAATGCAGTTGACTGTTTCAACACACTTTTTTGCATATTGATAACAATTTAAAATTTAACTGCAGAATACTTAAAAGCATTCAATATTCTAGATGTTTGTATTTTATTTATAAGTGTAACATACCTAATACGAAACTATGCAACTGATGGAAAAAGTTCTAACTTTATGCAACTGACACTAGAACTGTGTTAATGACACCAGCAAACTTCATTATAACTGACAGCAGACATTTAAATCATATGAATCATGTTCTTGAACTTTCACATTGACTAGAGTTAACTGTATGGCGTCCTTTTTGTTTTTTAATGATGCACTGCATATGTTGATTTGAAAAAGGTCTCCAGGGCCATGATTCTCTAGGTTAATGCTGACACTCTCAACTGAAAGCACATAATCTGTGCAGCTGAAGAATTAGGCAAGTGCAAAAGAACACGATAAACCATATACATATAGTAGTAGAAAAACTTGTAACCATCACATCAATAAATAGGCTCCTGAGAATTTCAGAGGCAGAATTTTATCTTCTTTTTACAGTTCCCAAAGAATAAGAAACAAGCAAAGCAATTTTTATGCAAGGTTTTATTACAAAATGTCTTTCTTTAGAAATAAAGCTGCTTCAAATAACCATCCTTTTAGTTTCATTTAACAATGCCTATCTTAGGGTTATCATGTGTGTAACTAGGTACCTCAAATTTTCTTTTACACAAATAAAACAAGAGGGATATTATTTATTGAAACCAACTCATATCCAAACGAAAATGAAGCCAATTATAGAAGAATTATCTAAATCTTTCATGGTCAGACAAAGCTCCTTGGCCATCAGTTTGAAGAATTTCAAGTAATAATCCACTTCTGATTGAATTTTAAAGTTCATGGCTCAATTTTCAGATATATTCATGAAAGTATTCATCACAATTAACTTCTTTGCATTTGACGCCTCTGAGGTTGAGTAGTGAGCATTTTGACTTTTCAAACCAGAGATTTTGGATTTATCCTTGGCTGCGGTGAAGTAATTTTACTCTAACTGGAATCATTCCCTACTTTCCACAGAGACCAGAAGTATGCATTTGTAGGTAAATATGAGTGTGTTCCATTGTAAAACTAAGTAAAAAAAATGTAAAATAAAATTTCTAGTTCAATGCATAATAACACAATCAATCACTTCTCAAGTTAAAGCACTCAGTATTACCATATAAGTTAACAGGGGCTCTACAAATGAAACAAGAAAGCAACTTTTACATTACTTGTAGTTTTTAATAATGTAATTTCCTAGTTTATGTTATTGGTTTGTTTCCAAAACATAAGCAACTACTGCTGATTGGTCCCTCTGCTTTTGTTTGACAGTTCTGAAAATCTACACTTTTCCTCCTTTTTGTCCTCTTGATGTATAACTTATCACTATCAGAACAATAATTTGGTTAGAAATACAGCTGAACAAACAAAAAACAAATCGGATATACAAATATGGTAGAAGAAATGTGCCTCACTAAAAAAAGAAATTAATTCTGCTAAAAAGAATTACTTTAGTAATTTCTTAGAAAAAATGGATTATAGGACAGATGGTAACAAAGCTCATAAGTTCATAAAAAATGTCAAGGATAGGAAAGAAAACAACAGCACACCTATCATACACAACAATAAAATATTAACAAATGATGTAGCCATAGCCGAAACATTCAATAAATATTATGCTAATTCACATAAAGTAACAAGAAGTAATAAAAAGGAACGTAAAGAATTTAAGAAAGATTTGAAACAAGAAAGAGAATGTGATCCTAACTCTCAGTGCAATATCTTTTTTCAAAATTTTAATATGCAAGAACTAAACATTGCAATAAATAATCTAAAAAACAAAAAGTCTCCTGGACCTGATCACATACATCCAGAGTTCATAAAAAACCTTGGAAAAACAGCAAAACAACAACTACTAAAACTTTACAATCTATCGTGGAAAACCACTGTACCTGCTGAATGGCGAAAGGCAATAATTGTCCCACTCTTGAAGAAAGACAAAACAGCGTCAGAAATAAAAAATTATAGACCAATAGCTCTTACCAGCATAATAGCAAAAGTGATGGAAAGAATGGTGTCAAACAGGTTAAATTGGTTTCTAGAATCAAAAAATTTAATTTCCCCATGTCAAGCTGGATTTAGAGAGTTCCACTCTACAAATGAACAAGTCTTACTTCTCAGTCAAGAAATCAAAGACTCCTTCAATAGAAAAGAAGATAATTTATCAGTTTTTATTGATTTCCAAAGTGCATATGATTCTATATGCAGAACTAAACTAGGGATACAAGGTCCAATGTTTTCATGGCTATGTCATTTCCTTACACAACGCTTTATTGCAACCAGATATGGAAGAAACATATCTAAATACAAACAAGTACACCGTGGCTTACCACAAGGTGCAGTGCTCAGCACAACACTTTTTAATATATTTATTAACGATCTGCCACAATAAATACAACAATCAGGTGTGAAGTGTGCACTATTTGCTGATGACTTAATAATGTGGACTTCAAAACCAAAAAGCAAAAGTTCAGAACTAGAAAAAACCATGCAACAATCCTTAGCCAAATTACAAAGGTGGACCAAAGAAAATTTAATGACTGTTAATAAAACAAAATCAAACTACCAAATCTTTTCACTAAGAAAAAAACCCACTAAAAATAAAACTAAATTTTGAGGGTCAACAATTACCAGAAACAAAGGAAGCAAAGTATTTAGGAGATACATTTGATACCATAAACTCCATAAGAGGTCTAATAAATAAAAGTAACAAACCAAAAGTTAAAACTTCTTGGAATTTTAAAAAAGCAGATTGGTCCAGTTTCCAAAATGAGATAGAAGGGAAGTGTAATATACTGTTAGAATCAGAGTTCAAGTCAACAGATGAAATGAATAAAAAAATTTGTGAAATATTATTGACAGCAGCCAAAACACATATCCCCAAAGGAAAGTTAAAGAAATATAGCTACTTTTGGTCTCCATCTTTATCTAAGTTAAAACACGAAAGAAATATAGCAAGAGTCAAAGCCGAAAGAACCAAGTGTCCAGAAGATGTACAAAACTGGAGAAGAAAAGCAGCCATTTTTAAGAAAGAATTAATTACAGCAAAAAGGGCCAGTTTCACAAATTTTGTAGAACATATGGACTATAGGAAAGATGGAAATAAAATGTACAAATTCCTTAATAAAACAAAATTATCAAAAAATACAACTGAACCATTAAAATATAATAACAAAAGCTTAACTACAGATAGGGATATAGCAGAATCCCTTAACAAGTTTTATGCTCAGTCACAAAGAGTACCCCAAGCGTATAAAAAACAAGATAAGGCTATCCAAAAAACTATCAGAGAAACTAGTAAGCCAAAAGGTATACGAAATGATATTTTTATTCAGGATTTTAATGAAACAGAACTGGATTTAGCAATAGAACAATTACAGAACAAAAAATCTCCTGGACCTGACAAGATCCATCCAGAGTTTATTAAACACCTTGGCAGGAAAGGAAAAGAAATCCTACTTAAACTGTATAACACATGTTGGAGAATGACTGTACCTTCCGACTGGAAAAAAGCCATTATCATCCCGATTTTAAAGAAAAACAAACCCTCAAACAATATTAATAGTTTCAGACCAATATCTTTGACCAGTGTTATTGCAAAAGTGATGGAAACAATGGTGGCATCTAGACTTAACTGGTTCCTAGAATATTACAACTTAATTAATAGTTCACAGACCGGCTTCAGACAGAATCATAGTACAAGTGAGAATGTACTCCTACTAAGCCAAGACATCAAGGAAGCTTTCAATAGAAAGGAGGATACCTTGGCAGTATTCATTGATTTTAAATCAGCATATGACTCAGTCTGGAGAAATAAATTAGTTGAGAAGTTGCAATCAATAGGTGTGAAAAGTAACATGCTTAAGTGGATAACTCAGTTTATTTCACAAAGATTTTGTGCCACAAAATATAATACATACATTTCCAAATATAAACAAACACACCGAGGACTTCCACAAGGTGCTGTTCTGATCACAACACTCTTTAACATATATATAAATGACCTTCCATCAATAATAAAAACTTTAGAAACCAAAATTGCTCTATTTGCTGACGATGTAGTCATTTGGACTTCAGGCTCTTCAAAAAAACCTGAATTAATTAAAGACAGAATAGAAACAGCCCTAAACAAAGTACATGAATGGAGCTCCAAAAACCTCATGACTATCAATGTGGAAAAAACAAATTATGAATTATTTACACTAAAATACAAACCAGTTAATATTAGCATAAATTATAATGGTAAACCACTCAAAGCAGTTGATGATGCCAAATACTTAGGCATCACTTTCGACAGAAAGCTAAGTTGGAAAAAACATATAACAAACATCTCAGAAAAGGTTGAAAAGAAATTGCAAATCCTGAAAAGGTTAGCTGGTGCTAAATGGGGCTGCTCAAGGAGAGTCCTTAACACAACATACAAAATGTATATTAAACCAAACCTCTTGTACTGTTCTGAAGCTTTAATAACAGCAGCAAATGCTAACATCAATAAACTTGAACAAATACAAAATCAGGCTCTTCGCCTAATCACTGGAGCAGTTAAATCCACACCTTTTGATGCCATGCTTGCCTTAACACGGACCCCATCAATAACAACAAAAATAGAAGAACAAGCATTGCTCCAACACGAGAAAATGTTACGACTGCCAAACTCTAAATGGACAGAAGAGAACCTCCCCCCTTCAATCCTTAAAACTCATAGTAGTTTCCTAGAAAAGGTAACACAGATTAAATCCAAATTGAACATTCCTAACACCAGAGAAAATCTACTTATTAGAGAAAATCCATTGGAATTATTGCAACCTACCTTCAATTTGGAATTAATAGAGGAAATAAGTAAATCAGACACACCAAAAGAAATACAAAAACTTCTAGCTCTGGAAACAATCAATACTAGATATCCCACAGAAGAATGGCTGCACATATATACTGATGGATCCTCCAAGGAAAACCTTACTGGAGCTGGAGTTACATGTTCACATTTTTCCTTTTATCATTCTGTTGGCAGAGACACAACAAATTATGATGGAGAAATAGAGGCTATATACATTGCTCTCCGACAATTATTAAATCTTCCCTTAAATAAATTTAACAAGGCAGTAATTCTTTCGGATTCTAAAGCTGCAATTCAGGGAATATGTTCAAATACTACAAAGAAGTCAACAAAAATTAGAGAATGCTACAAAATGTTAACACAACTCCAAAAAGTTAATAAGACTGTTCATCTCCAATGGATTCCAGCACACTGTGGAGTCATGGGGAACGAAGCTGCAGACTCACTTGCAAAGAAAGCCACAACAATAACACAAAAGTCTAAATTCAATTTCTCATATTCCTCAATAAAACGCTTGATCATTAAAAATTTTTGTCATTCATACCTACAAGAAATAGAAACAAATGCCAAAGATAAAAAATGGATTACACTACTTTCCAATCCAGATATAATCCCCCAGAGACCAAGGAAAACAGCTGTTGCAGCGTTTCGACTATTGCCAAATCATGACTGCTTGGCAAGTCATCTCTACAGAATAGGTATCTCAGCCTCACCGATATGTGTCCTGTGTAACGATCCAGCAGGAATGAATGAAGAACACTTGAAGACCTGTGAAGCATTAAGATCAGAAGAAACTACAGTTCAAAAGTATTGGAAAGCACGAATGCTAATGGCTTCATTGCCAGATGCAAGGCACTAGAAAACAACAACAACATTTGATACCAAATTTTCATGGACCAAACAAATAGAAAATGTAATACAAAGAGCAGAGAGGCGCCTTTCACTGTTAAAATGTCTAACAGGAATGAAGTGGGGATGTTCCAGAGCAACTCTTAACACAACATACAATGTGTATATAAAGCCATTATTTACTTACTGCAGCGAAGTTCTTGTAACAGCAAACACAAAAAAAATTCAAATCTTTCAAAACCAAAGTCTGAGATTAATTACAGGTGCTATCAAAACCACACCAATAGCAGCTATGGAAATACTAACCAACCAATGCCCCATTGAATATGAAATAGAAAAAGCGGCTCTTATTCAACACGAAACGTTGATCAGACTCCCATTCAATACATGGCACAAGAGAAATTTTACACATACACTAAAGACTCAGGAGAGCTTTCTTTCCAAAATTCAAGACATCAAGAAGAATGTATACCTTCCTAATTCAAAGAAAAACTTCATATCTAAAGTCAATCCGACACAAACATTAGACACATATTATTTACACCTGACTGAGTTAAGTTAAGTTAAGTTAAGACTGAGTTAAGAAAAGTGATACTCCAACTAGTGTTCTAAAATTATTGGCATTAGAGACAATCCATACTAGATTTCCAGAACATGAATGGCTCCATATTTATAGTGATGGATCACTAATATCAAACCAAGATGGAACAGGTGCTGGAGTCACATGTTACCTCTTTTCCTATTGCAAATCTTTAAGTTATGGAACTATAAACTTTGATGGAGAAATTGAAGCAATTCGAATGGCCCTACAAAATCTTTTGTACGGAATTTCACATTTTCAGCAAGCAGTTATTCTCTCAGATTCCAGGGCAGCAATTAGAGCAATTACTTCCAAGTTGTCACCAAAAAACCAAACAATTATAGAATGTTGGAAAATCCTTATCCATCTAACAGCACTTCAAAAACGCCTAGTCTTCCAATGCATACCAGCTCACTGTGGACTGAGTGGTAATGAGAAAGCTGATTTTCTTGCAAAAAAGGGTACCAGCAGTGTACAAAAATCTATAGTTAATCTACCATTTTATGCAGCTTAAAGATTAGTCAACTCTGAATTCAAAAAAGTTATTGAAAAATATTACTATGAAAAATCAAAAAATAAAAGATGGGAACTACCAAACATTCAAACAGTAATTCCTGAGTATCCTCGAAAAACAGCAGTTGCAACCTTCAGGTTGATTACAGGACATGATTGTCTGGCAAAGCATTTAAACAGAATTGGGATATATTCTTCACTACTCTGTCCTCTATGTGATCTGCAAGAGGATATGGATCAAGACCACCTTCAAATATGCCCAGCCACTTCTAATGCCCCATTCATCAGTGAAAAATATTGGAGAGCAAGAGGATTAATGACTTCATTGTCAGAAACCCAGCATTAGCTAACAACAACAACAACAACAACAATTAATTTGGTACACTTCTGCTTCCTTCTGCTGGTATTTTATCAACATTGCTTGATTTTATCAATCTTTCTGAAGTGAATCTATGGTGTAAAATTTTATATACTGTGCTGTGTTTCACATTCATTAAAGCAGTTATCTTTCAATTGCTCATAGCCATTAAACTTCTGAATGCTTTTGTTCATCAATCTCTACTGAATTTATTATATGCTGCTATTTTAAATACTCTAGTGACACTTGCCATGCTTTTAAAAAATAAGCTGGGATCTGAGAAAGTTTGGAGTCCAATTGCAATAATGCTTGTAATGCCAGTCACACAGTTGATTTGAATATATGTCGTGATGAAAATAGTGATATTTAATTTAATATTATGAGTCTATGGCAGTGGCATATATAACGGCATCATAGACCCCTTGGCATAGGGCACTCCCAATCTTTAGGGCCCCTAGACGGCCTTTAATAGCTTTCTTAAAAAGGACATTTTATATTTAATTAAAATCACTAGGAAGCAGTGCTAGAACAGAAGCAGTTCACTGATCATATACTGACAACAGAAGTGCACCATGTAAGTATTTCCTACCCTTTCTTGCCTAAAACTATGAAAAAAGCTTATCTCCAAGTGTATATGCTCTCAAAAGCATTCACAATAATACAGAGAAATTCATTAAAGCATAATATTTTACTCAGTATGGTTGAGTAATTATTACTGAATAAACTACGTAGTAACTACGATTAGTACCCATGTGAAAATTTAGCTGATTGGCCAATAAATTGGATTATTTTAGAATTTTGTCATAAGTATAAACAAAGATCAATATGTGTTGTTCTAACCAGTTTTTCAGTGTTATTGCTTCTGAATGATGTCTGAGGTACCACAAATAGAAGTTTGCTTGGGTTAATACCTAAGTTACCCAGAATATTGACAGGTAACGATTTTGTTCCATATATGTACATTATGCATTTAGCGAGTGTATATTGTTTATTCAGGAAAAATAAGCATTTGTGTTGGTAATCAGGGAGTTTTATTTTAATAATTTGCTAAGGTTGTTTGTTCCAAAAAGAGTTCATCATTAGGTGAGATTATTTCACTTTTATGCTATTCTATGTAGGCAAATATGTAAAATTCTAATTTCTCCATTTTTAAGCTTTATTAGTAAGTATATCCCCCAACATTTATTTGCAGGGGCCCCCAAAATCTTAGCTACGCCCCTGGTCTATGGTGAATTTTCATATATTATTTCATATAGGTACATAATCTGTTTTTGTTTCTTGCTATACCAGCAGTCAGTCATGCTCTGAATTTTTACTCCAACTTATTTACACCCTGTATAAGATTCAGTGTGGCTTGTGAAATATTTAGGTGGTCATAGATATTCTTTCTGACAGATAAGCCATCATTTTGTCAACATTTTCCTTTCTAGCAGGTTTTCGCGTGAAACGCGATTTGTAATACATTCGACCGACATACACTCACGCCTACGTATACGGGTACGTGAACCAATGGTTGCCTCAAAATCGTAGTAGATAGCTAGCGCAACAGGCAGAGGTTGCTTTGCGCGTGAAAGAGATTTTTCAGACTGCATCATCAGTATTTTACGCCCCTTTATTCGATAAGACATAATAACGAGGTGAGATAAATGTAAACTAAAAATGCAGGGATACAGCCACTAATCTGAAATATAAAAATTTGTTTCAAAATATTAAGTTTTCTCTTGAGTTAAAAACATTCACAAACAAATGCAATCCGTTGTTCGAAAACAGTAATAAACATGAAACCCTCTCAACCTCACCAGAGTAAAGAAAAGAATATATTATGAACACGCATGTGCCGTAAGGACAATTCTATCTATGACTTTCTGCTATGCAAAACCTAATCTCAAAAAATAGACTTAAAATAATTTAAACAAGCGTAATTTTAGAATATATGTATAGCTATTAATATCAGCTTAAAGTAAAAATAAAACAAAAGCATAACTTAATAACCATAAAATTATAATGCTAGATACTTAAAAACAAAAATGTATTAACAAATCGTGGCAGAAAAAAGCAGGTAAATTGAAACTAAAGTAATGCCACTTTAACATGTCAGCACGAACCTTGAAAACTGCGCGGAATGATACTGTAGAATACTCTGCAAAATACTTGGGTATTGGCACTACATAATATTACCTTAGCTGCTGATGTAAACGTCCGGCTACAGGAACGTGCAAGAGAAAAGTGACGTAACAACAGAGTAGCCCAGTTCGCAGAATGCCGGAGGGTAATAACTCGGGTTAATCTCCTTCTTGGATCTGTCCTGACACATCTGCATGAACTTGCGAATCTGCTTTGATTTATTCTATTTTCAAGTACAACACACCCCGAAGCAAAGCGACGCTTTTTAACTTTAACACCTCCATGCACAAATACAATATATTATCTTTCATCGTACAGTAATACCATATCACACTTTAAAGCAACTACGGAGCCATAATTATTCACAGCACTGATAAGGTTTCCTTCTTGAAGCGAAATTTGCAAGATATGGTTTAACAAGGTCCTTCACTTTTTTTTAAACTAATTAACTTCGGCCTTCATTATTTCAACGCTAATAGCTTGTAGTTTTGTAGCCATTGCCTAGAAGATATAGTAGGCAATGACCGAGCACTATTACGTACCTACCTTCTACCCCTCAATAAGGCAAAAAAATATTCGTTTTTGCAATTTTGATTTCTCCTAAGTGAGTAGTCCTCATATAGTTAAAAACCTGATGTGTTGCGCTCACATGACTTAATCTACTCTTGTACTAACCATTCTTACAAATTCTTATTCCTATATCTTCTTCGTGTTAGTTGAGATAAACACTTGTACAAATTATCTTATTGCTAATTTCCTTGTAGACGCGAGGGGAATATGGGAATACAGTAGGCTTTGAGCGATAGTCAAATCTTTTAAAGCATTGAGATTCCATCCTCTTTGCACGGCTAACATATAAAATAAAACAATCAATAACGATCTTCCATTTGACGAAAGTCAGTAGTATCCCTAAACTCACACAAATAACAAGGAATATCTCCGAAATGGTTGTGTTTTAGCAAGCTCTATATTATGTTCCCTCAGGGGTCCCCGTCTAGGGGATATGTGGATGGCGACTACAAGATACCCAAGCTGAGCAGAATATTACTTCCACTTACTGATGTTTTGCTCCTCGCTGTAGCTTTTCTATCTGACCTTATGACCTTTCCTTGGTCATCTCTTGTTCTCTTCCGACCCCAATGCTATTAGGGTACCCGAGGACTAGGGTGTCTTAATTTTTCCAACCTTTCCATTTCTCTATAAACTCTTAACCCCTATAAGGCTGACCTGTCATGGCATGTAATACGTCCTCTGATTGGCAATCAGAGGATATGGTCGGTGAATTTATCCCATATTTTTATGTAGTAAGATTTGGTCTATCTCTTACGGTCTAGCAGTTATGCAAAAGTCATCCAGGGTAAACACGAGTAAACAGGATTACATGGGCTATAGACAGCAAATTCAAAATATGCATTTCAGTTGCCATAAAAATATCTTAAACATACGGCATTTTAATTAAAAGTCGTTAGAGCCATTTTCTAGAAAATCAAAATTTTCCATGTCAAGGGTAGTTTAGGGTGGAGGAATTTTCTTCAAAATCTTCATGTCGCATCCTTGGCAGGCATTAAACTTAAAAGGGGTAAAGGGTACAGACACAGATGGGACACCTCGCTCACTTCGACCTACACAGATCTATTTTGGCTACCAGCCCCCCCCCTCAGGAGGCAGAGATGAAATGAGGGAACCGAAGGTTCCACACAGGGTCTAAGTTAGACAGGGCACAGAGACGCGCGGAAGTCCCTAACAAGTACTGAGATCTCTTCATCCCGGCGTTAGGTTCCGTTGTCTCACTGAGCGTCCCCCCCCCCCCCTCGAAGGAGGACAAGGCCTGCCAAACACCACCTAGCGCCGAGAACAGCAGTTAACATGTGCAATCATCCGCGCCATCTGCCCGGCACTGCCAACACTACACGCCTGAAATTACACCTGAAACATGATAAGGAAAGGGAATGGAGGGAAATGATGGAAAGGAAACAGTGGTCTGAAATAATGCACCCCAGCATTCGCCTAAGTGACTTGGGGAAACCACGGGAAAACCCATGTCAGAGTGCGTGACCACGGGGGTCGAACCCACAACCTCCCGAATGCGGGCCACAGACTTTACCGCCTGAGCGGTTTAAACTTAAATACCAGCTTTGGTGTTAACCTACTTTTCGTTTTTGAGTTATGCTGTCCACAGACTGACACACACACGTGCGCGTGGGCCTTTTTCTAAAAATGCTTTTTTTGGGATCCAGGGGGCCTCAAAACATATATTTCCGGGAAAATGTCGAGATCGATTTTTTGGGTGGAATACAATACTTCCTCTACTTACTATACGTAGTAAAAAGTAAGAAAGTAAGAAAGTAAAAAAAAAATCGGATGTGTGCTATCACATGACTTTACTCACTCTTGCACAAACTATACTTAAAAACACGTCTCTTCTGTCTGCTCCATATTAGTCAAGATAGTTGTAAAAATTGTTTTATTACATGTTTTCTTGTAAATACAATAAAAGAATACCTATATAGCTAGTTGACTGGCATGCTTTTCGGTAGGCAGGCTCCCAATTGAGGAAGCTTTTAATAAAATAAAATAAAATAGGTGATATTCAATCTTTTAAGAGCCGCTCCCTATGTGCTGACTTTAACATTTAATTCTCATTAAAAAATAATAACGACTTGCCATTTGAAAAAAGTATAAAGGCTAGTTCACATCCAGCCGACACGGAAACCATAACGATTTCGACAAAGGGAAGCAATGCAGCACTCAGTGTTTTGGTTCACAATAGCCTGAAAACGGTAAATAGGTACCAGAAAATGGAGGCCGATATTGCGCATTGGAAATTCATTTGTTTCCTCCTCCTCCTCCTTCTGCTTCTTCTTCTTCGCCTATAAGTCATAAGCCAGACGACCTGTTTCGTTTTCTTAAAAATGACGTTATATATTCAATTCAACCATGGAAAATAACTAGGAAGAAGTGCTGGAACAGATACAGTTCACTGATGACATACTGACAACAAAAGTGCACCATCCATTCCTACCCTTTCTTGCTTAAAAGTGTGAAAAAAGCTTATTTCTCAAAGGAATTCACAATCATATAGAGGAATTCATTAAAGCACGGTATTTTATTCAATGCAGTTGTTATAAAAGCCGAGCAAATTGCACAGCATGCACGACTAGTAGTACCTACGCGAAAATGTAGTCGATTGGCCAATAAATTGGATTGTTTTAAGGTATAGGCATAAATCATCATGCGCTGTTCTCCTAACCAGTTGTTCAATGTTATTGCTTCTGAACGATACCTGAGATACCACAAATAGAAGGTTTGCTTGGGTTAATACCCAAGTTACCCAGAATATTGACAAGTAACGATTTTATTCCACCTATGTGCATTATGCGCTTAGCGAGTGTATATTGTTTATTTAGGAAAATGTTACCATAACAATTCGCTAGGTTGTTTGTTTCAAAAGGAACTGATAATAAGGTGAGTTTCTTCATTTTCATGCTATTCTCCGTGAGTAAATATGTAACATTTTAATCTTTTCATTTTTAAGCTTTATTAGTAAGCAGGGTCCCCAACATTTATATGCAGGGGGGCCCTAAACCTTGGCTACACCACTCTTCTATACCATGCTTGCTGTCAATATGGGAACAAATGCTTTTACGTTTTTCAGTGTGTAGAATTCAAAGAACATAACAAGAAATTTCATATGTTGATAAAAGCGTCAACATTTATGAAAATCGTCATATTTCTTCACATTTTTTAAGATTTATGTTTTTTCCCTGTTAAGATAGCTTCTATTAACAATGACTAGATGCATCCTATGCAGGGAGAAACCGAGCGGGATGGCTCAGGCTATAATGTACATATATGGCCCACATTCGGAAGGTCGCGGGTTCGATCACCGTGGCCAACCTGCCTGACCCATGGGCGTTTTCTTTTTCGGATGCTTCTGCGGATCGCCAGGCGAATGCTAGGCAGGATTTTCATATCCTCCGAATTTCCTATCCGTCCATTTCGATGCATTAATAATTTTATTTAACCCTTTATCCATTAGGTTTTTTCAGGGTTAGAAGCGTCGGCGAGCGTCGTGACAGTACAGCTTGTCTAAAACGTCCTGACATTCCCCCACTCCCACAAAGATGTGTAATAGGCTGAACAGTCCACTTGCATAAAAGAGAAGCAGTGGCGGCTCGTGGCTCGTAAATTTGGGAGGGCGGCATAATATAATATTTTCATGAATAATACAAAATAGAAAAATTGCTATGCATGACCTTCCATCCGATCATCAATCAGATTTTGAATTTGTTCAATATTCAGCATTGGTCTTGGCGGTCCGAGCTTCATAAGTTCCAATCGAGAAGCAAAGCTCGTTACACCCGCACTAAGTACGCCAGTTACACTGTTAATGGTTCCTTATTTGTTTCACAGTCCCGTGAAGATTCACATGCTACCACTCGAAAGTGCTGCTAAAACTGTGTTTGTTTAACCGTGCTTTAATCGTTACAACTACTTTCAGACAGTGTTACCAACCCTTGGGATTTGTCCCATATTGTGGGACATTTTGACAAATATTTTTCAGGAAGAGACAAAGAGACTTTTCTGAAAAAAAATTGAGATGAATATGGAACATTTAATAATTGCTGTTTATAACATAGTGTAGTAATGGTTATGGTACACACAACAGCAAAGATAAACATTCCACAGAAGCTAAATACACAACACACGCAAACTGTCATTTGTGCAACCTGCAGTCAGCACTCTCACTATGGGCACAATGGGCTTGCTTACACTACAATAATAGCCATGTACTATTTACCTATTGGTCAGATTCTAGTATGTGTTTGGGGAGTAATGTTTCCATAAAAGGAAAGCTGTATCTAAGGAGTCCCAGAGGGCAGTGTACTCTCCCCGCTACTCTTCGCAGCTTACATGTCCGATTTCCCAACGGAACAACATCCTGTGACATGCCAGTATGCGGATGACGTCCTCATCATGGCACAAAATAAAAACGTGAGATATTGCCTCCCTCCCCTTCAACAACTCGACGCCGTCGACCGTTGGAGTGAGAAGTGGAGAATGGCTATTAGTCCGGGGAAAAGCTCCGCTCTCCTTCTTGGTAAGGTTCGCCATTGGCGGCCGGAACGGTCTCTTCGGCTTAGGCGGAGAAATATCCCGTGGGTAACCTCCGCCAAATATTTAGGCGTTCTCCTCGATCGCGGGCTAACATACGCCCCACACGTCCGCGCAAAGGCCAAACTTGGTCACGCTGCGCTCAGACAGCTCTACCCTATCCTCAGATCTACCATGCCCAACCACTAAAATTAAGGATTTATCGGGCAATCATTCCGCCACTGATCCTATACGGCTGCGAAGCCTGGGGATCGGCAGCACCATCTACCATGCGCAAACTGCAGTCAGTGCAGAACAGGGCGTTAAGAATGATATACAATACCGGACGTAGATTCCCGTCTTACATCCTCCACAACCGATCAGGACTTCCCTACATCATGGACTTGGTAAGGGAGCGATCCCGAACCATGCACTCCAAACTAAACTCCCACGCCAATCAGCTGGTAGGGGCATTAGGTCAATACGACCACACAGCACCTCGAAGAAGGAAAAGTTACCGCCTACCCAAGGACGCTCTTGGATAAGGGTAATGCCACTCCCATCTTCTAACACATCATTACCCCAACACCTATTCCTGCCCCCTTTCTGTATCCTAAACTAGGCATACAGAAAGAAACCATTGCCAAGGACACAAAAGCATGACAACACAAGGACAACCTCCAATACCGCACAGATAAAGTCGCATTAGCGGCTAGGTGCTGTGCAAACACGACATCCCGTACATTAGAACTTGTACGACCTGAACTCGGTCGCTGGTTGCTGATAGAAGGAACGAGCACTTCAATAACATAAGTCCTGAGTTTACATTACTTGTACCTAACCTAGTATTGCAAGGGCGGTAGCAAATATTGTAGTTGTACACCCTAAACTCCACTACTAATTTATCACCCTGGACGCACATTCCTCTCCCCTAAGTCGATTAGACGTCGTCTTTAAGATCTAAAAAGATCTCGTCGCCAGGATATCTCTTATTCTGGTTTGGTGTCCCGGTATCTAACTAGCTCTAACAAGAGGTCCTAATCTGTAAGGTGTGCGTGAGTTGTGGTAGGAATGGAACCAAACGAAGAATTAACAAACATTTGACTTTATTTGCAAATTTCCAGATTTGTAGAGAACTGCCGACGATATCTAAATAGAATAGAACTTTCTAACTTCAACTGCAACGTTATAATACTTGAACTTAAAATAAGTCATACCATGTTCTATGCGTTTGAAAAAGAAATGCTACGTATTACATTCTACTTACTTTTAGGTAACACATTCACATCGCTTTCTCTGCTCACTCTTCTACAAACAATTCATTTCATCTACATATATGTATACAAATGGGATGTTTGTATACATGTAACTGTTAATCTCGAATGCCGCTTAACCGATCACCACAAAATTCGGTACGTGTGTGTATTTTTTCATGGAGAAAGTTTTTATGGTAACAATTTTACTACACAATATATTACTTTCAAATGGTTTTCTACTGACTTTTCTTTTACGTAGCACATTCATATATCCTCTGTTTGCCTTTCAACATATAATTCTTATAATTTTCTATGACTGAAATATAAATACACCGTATTACATTCACACGATTTCCTCTACTAATTCTTCCTTTACGAGACACAATCAAGTCTTCTTTCGCTACTCGCCCTTCAACATACAATTCATACAATATGCTATATGTTTGAAACAGAAATACAACGCATTACATTCATACTATTTTCTCTACTCATTTTTGTTTTACATAACAGTTTACATGTTATTCCTTGTCGTTTATCAACTTCATACATACCAACGCCTATACATATCGTATGTTGAAGAGTGACTAAGTTCCAACACAGGTTGACCGATCGCCATGAAAATTGACACATCTAAGTGTTTTCATGGCGAACGCTTTTATGCAATCCATTTTACCACGCAACGTATTACGTTCACATGGTTTTCTCTACTCCCTTTTCTTTTACCTAACACACTACTCCCTCTTATACAAGCAATCCATACATTTTTCCATACACTTGAAATACAAGTGCAACGTATAACATTCAGACGATTTTTCTACTCATTTTTCTTTTACTAAACACAACCACATTTCTTTCACTACTCCCACTTCAACGAATAATTACGAACAAATGATACAATTTTCTATATGATTGAAACAGAAGTGCATAGTACTTTCACATGGCTTTATCAACCAGCTTTTCTTTCTGTATTATTTGTTATAGTTCAACAGTGTTTTTGCTTAGTGTCGCTCCGGTGTTTTGATAAAAAGATAAAGAAATAGTTAAAAAGCAAAGTAATCACAATTGGTGTCAGGAGTGCGACGAAAAGCACGATATGAACAGTTGATGAAACAAATGTTAGCCAATATGGACATAATGGGAAATGAAATGAATTCTGGAATGCGGCAGAAGAAACAAATATGAAAACCGAGTTGGGAAAATGTAAACTACGGAATAGAAAATATACCAAAAAAAATAGACAAAATGGAAAAGAAAATGGAAAGAAAATTGAAAATGTAAACTCCGAAACGGAAAAGATGAAGACGGGAATGTCCAATATGAAGATAGATCTATCGGAGAATACTAACGAGGGACTGGCCGGGATTAAGGAAGCCATGGTAGAAATCGACGGAAAGATGATGGACCTTGGCCAACGTGTTAACGCCCTGGACTTAATCGCAGCACCAAAGAACTGAACTCCATAATGGCACAAATGCTCGACGAAAACCTCGAACTAGGTGGTTATCTATGGGGGAGGCCTGCGTTCAGCAGTAGACGTTTTACAGCTGAAATGATGGCGTTTATGAAATATTTGTATGTATTTCTATATCTCTTGTATCTCGGAAATGACTCTTAACAATTGCGACAATTTTTATTTAACGTTTTGCCTTTCAGGTTTATCTAAATAAGTATCTTATCCCACAAAAAACAAGATTTCACAAAAGCACAAAAGCACTTCGCATGCTTAGAAACAAACAAAACAGTCATTCAATTTTGTTTTAGCGACACTCGAGGAACTAGGGCAAGCTGAGATCTAACTACAAAATATATTTTAGTGAAACTCGAGGAACTAGTTTGAGGATTTCAATGTTGTAGTTTTCAAGATAGGTTCAACAAATTTGAGTGTCAGTTTAACTTGTTCATTACAATACCAAGGCGCGGACAACTGTATGTCGTGTGTCTGAAAGCCACAATCTTTGTTTATTTATGCACAGGAAGAAAAATGCAATCAGAAAGCTTTGTATTGAAAGTTAGTTGCATTTATCTTTCATGTATATACAAGACATTAAATTCATTTAATTCGTTTGAATGACTAAACAGCACTCAAGCCGTACACGACGTGTCTAATATTATGATAATCGCCTATGAAGAGTTGCAATCAAATCAATTTTAGTACGAAGTTCATGGGGTCATTTAGTTGTCTATAAGATTGACATCTAACATTATCAAGTGTGTATTCGAGCGTAAGTAATGAAGGCAAGGTTTAGGGGCGTAAGGTGTGAGTTCCTTATTTGACAATGCTATAGAAAGGGTAAATATATTGTGATGCCGGCACACGGCAGCGGTAACAACAAAGTAGGATCGAGGCCGGGCTGCCCCACCCCACTAGCGCGCCGCGTATTGAAGGCGCTCACGGTTAAGCTTCCCCACGCCACTCGCGCGAGCGAACACGTGACAACAGTCAGAGCGGCAGAACCAAACGGGCCTTCTTCCAGAGCCTTCGAGAAAAATCTGTGTTTGTGCAAGTCGGGAAAGGTCCGTTTGACGTCATCCCCGCTATATAAGGAGGCCAGGAAACAGCAGAGAGTTACAGTTACAGACATGAGTCGATCCGTGTGTCAGCGAGTGCGTTACAGTTGTGTGTGTGCATGCGTGCGTGTGTATGTGTGTGTGGTACGTCGACGTGAAGGAGATTTAACGAGCGTCAAGTGATTGAATCGTTGGAGTTAGTATATGAAAGACAGTGAAAGAATTGGGTCAAGGTTATGAGAAGAAACAGCTGTGAGTTGTAATATCACGAAAGACCGTGATAACGTCCGTAGAAGAGATCTGTGTTTTGTGCACAAGTTTAGAAGACAATAAAAAGTAATAGAAAAGTTAATTGGGCTGATTTTGTCATTTTGTAATGTTGGTGTCAGGAGCGGGATTCTTCGAATTGCCATTTTGTCACAATATGACTCGTTGGAATCTTCGGTACGACCCGTCTTCATATGCCTTTAACTTTTGCACTTCCCTTAATGATTTACGCCCAGGAGAAAAGCAGTGACAGGAATGCACGAGCTGTATCTGTCTAAAACAAGAACGATCCTGTTGTAAACAAAGGGATGGGGAGGCTGGCCCTGTGGCGCAGTTGGTAGAGCACCTGCCTGCTGTGCTAGGGGTCCCAGGTTCGATTCCCGGCAGGGGGGTAGGATTATTCCTCATCCTTCCCTGAGTCTGGAACTATGAATGAAAGTGTGAATGTGTGTGTGAATTCAAAGTATAAAACCCAACGTAAACGTGCAACACCATTTCTCAATAGGCAAGGCCGCCGATATGACCTCTGCAGTTAAAGGCGGGATATAAATATGGAAAAAAAAAAAAAAAAAAAGGATGGGGAGACCGGGAGAGACAGATACTGTACAGGAACTCTCTTAAGCCATTATTGGTAGAGGGAAATTCGTAGAGCAAAGGAACCATATATCATAGGCCTAAGAACATTCCGTTACAGTATCTCTTTCTTCCCACTCATATGTTTACAACAGGACTGTCCTAGTTTGAGACGGATTGTACAGTTCTCTTGAAGAATGAGGAAGCAGCGGATCAAGTACCTCGTCAGTGCAGTATAGATATGCCAAGCAGAAAACATACGTTCACACCTACGCTGTAGACACTTTGTGCAGGTAGTTGATACTTTTAATTAGAGTCTCCAAGCTGCATACAGCTTGTCTAAGAGTAGTTTGCAAATGAACCAGAAAGAACCGGCTTACATACAGACACATTTTGGCAAACTGCCAGCTGTACTACAAAAGCTGGAACCCAAGAGGTTGCCAGCGCTTCATTCGTGGAAGGACAGAGGGAAGCTCAGGGACGTCTGAGAAACTAATTTCTAAGAAATTTGATTTACTGCTGAGACAGGATTCAACATACTCTATAGTAAGGTGCCTGAAGGTAAGAGCACACACACAGCAGCAAATATGAAGCTACTGCATGTAGTACAATACAAAATACTCTCCCATTACACCATGTAATCTAGAGCTATCTTTTTCATCGTACGAAACAGTAATGACAGATGGACGATAGGTATAATCTTTTACCGAATAAAACTGAAAAGCTTTTAGTGGATTATTGTCAGTATTAAGGAAGGGCAAAACAACCGTAATTTTTTTTACAAAGATCCCCAAACTCTATGTAAGTTGTAGCATTTCATTGGTATTTTATAATTAAATATGGACAAAAATCTACAAAGCTTAGATGTTCAAATAATGAAGTTAACTTGCTCCAAGCCAATTACGTTTAAGATGTTTTGGTTTTAAAATATTTAATAATATATTGTGATTTTCTCCGTCATGTTTTCATATTTTGGCAAACAATTTTCATATTTTGGTAATTTTTACCTTCTCTACTACGTTTAGTAAGGTAGAGGAAGTATTGTATTCCACCCAAAAGTTCGATGTCGAGATTTCATCGGAAATATATGCTTTGAGACCCCCTGAATCCATAACAAGCATTAGCGTGTGTGTGTGTGTGTGTGTGTGTGTGTGTGTGTGTGTGTATGCGTGTGTGTGCGTGCGTGTGTGTGTATGCGTGTGTGTGCGTGCGTGTGTGTGTCTGTCTGTCTGTCTGTCAGTCTGTGGACAGTAAAACTTAGAAACCAAAGTTGGTATTTAAGTTCGACGTCTTTCAAGGATGCGACACAAAGATTTTGAAGAAAATAGCCCCACCCTAAACAACCCTTTACATGGAAAATTTTTCAAAAATTTTGATTTTCTTGAAAATGCCTCTAACGATTTTGATTAAAATACCATATGTTGAAGATATTTTTATGACAAACGAATTGTATATCTTGAATTTTCTGGCTATAACCCATGAAGTCCTATTTACTATGAAAGACATTTGCGTAACTGGTAAACCGTAAGAGATAGAGCAAATCTTACCACACAAAAAAAATGTAGATCTTGCTAAAACACAATTTATGGGGCTAAATAAACTTTTTTGTAGAGTGAACCATGTAAAGGGTAGTTTAGGGTGGGGCTATTTTCTTCAAAATCTTCGTGTCGCATCCTTGAAAGACATTCAACTTAAATACCAACTTTGGTTTGTAATCGACTATTTGTTTTTTGAGTTATGCTGTCCGCAGACTGACAGACACACAGACACACACACGGATCTTTTTCTAAAAACTGCTTGTTATGGATTCAGGGGGTCTCAAAGCATATATTGCCGGTGAAACCTCGACATCGAATTTTTGGGTGGGACACAATCTACTTGTCTACCAATAGAGAATACTAAAAATGTAGATTTTGCTAAAATGCACAATTTATGTCTTAATAGGTACATTTTTTGTGGAATGAACCATTTCGGAGATATTCCTTGTTATTTACGTAAGTTCAGGAGAACATACTTCTGTCAAATGGAACATCACTATTCATTTTTACTTTCTCTACTGGTAAGTAGAAGAAGTATTGTATTCCACCCAAAAATTTGATGCCGAGATTTTGATGAAAATATATATTTTGAGACCCCCCTGAATCCAAAAAAGAGGCATTTTTAGAAAAAGGTCCGTGTGTGTGTGAGAGTGAGCTATGCACTGTTCCCCACCTCTCCTATTATGCAAGTAGGCACGCCTCTTCTATTGCGCATCTATACTTCAGGAGTGGCGGAGTGTCACGACAATCTAGACAAACTGTAGGACCCTCCAGCTCATATCCCGGACCTTCCAGGTGTCCTGAACTTTATTCAGATTAAAGTCGAACTTTTGTTCCTGCGGTTATTCCTCTACATAAAGTGAACAATCCAGAAGTTAAAGCTTTTCTCGCATAGTGCACGAACTTTGATCCTCCAGATGAATTTACTTTAAGGAAACACTACCTTCCAAAGTGTTACGAAGAAACATTACCGAAAAGCAGGGCTGCGTGCGAAAATGAGAAAATATGTGTATTGATGAAACTCAAGACTCAACAGGAAGAAAAGTTGGAAATGTAGTGATTCTGGTTCTTAAAAATGACGAAACAGTTTCTAGTCGTGCGTTTTTACTAGCTTGCAAAGAAAATGTCGGCAGCAAGTCATATTAATATTGCTGGGCTCTTCAATGAAAGTATGCACATATTATGGCCAAATGGTGTTAATTACAATAAAGAGCTTATTTTCCTGACTGACACAGCGTCTTACACGAAGAAAGCTGCAGCTATCCAAAACTGATCATGTGACTTGCGTTGTGCATGCGCTATATAGTGTGCGAAACTGTTCGGTCACTGTATCCCAATGAGGACAAATTGGTATCCAATGGAAAGATGGTGTTTGTTAAAGCCCCTAAGAGAGTTGATCTCTTTAGAAACAAAAACCCCAATGTTGCATTACCACCAACACCACTTGTTACTCGCTGGGGCACTTGGCTTTCAGCATTGGCATACTATGCGGAACATTTTGATAGCTTTAAGTCGGTTGAGGATGAACTGGGAAAAGATGATGCTTCATCTATAGAAACTGTTCAAAATCTGCTAAGTAACAGTTGTTTAAGAAATGGCTTGACGTATACTGCTGCTAATTTGAGTTTCTTTGCGATTCCATTAAAATACTAGAAGCAACAACTAATCTCTGATAGAAAGTGTTAAAGAAATCGTTAACAGAAGCGAAGGTCAACTCACTCGAAGGCTTAAAAATGCAAACTTTAAAAAACAAGTTCAAATCGTTGAGGCGATATAGTTTAGAAGAAGAAGCCTTCTAAAGTATTTAAAATGTATGTTTATAGTGGTGGCAGAAAAAGCCCCCTAAAATTGTGAATCATTGTTCTAGTGGGCAATGATAGAGATCTTCAATTGTTTTAGTTTGTTCGTGTTGTCGGGATTGGCGTCATGAGGAAATCACGAAGTCCGCGAATAATTTGAAAAGTTATCGGCATATACTGTTTATTGGAAGAACATTGTGTTTTAACAGTTAACAGGAGTAATAATGAGAGAACTAATATATAATTAGTAAGGCTGCATGAAAAAATAGAAGAAGATTACGAACTCGCAAAATTACGTAGTCCGTGTTCGGGTAGTGTGAACCCCGCAGGGGCTTGAGACAAAGGACGCCAATCCAGAATATTTGTATTATTGTTTGTGACGTAAAGGAACAATAAATAAGTATATTAAAAATATAAAAAGGAAATTTAATCATCCTTGTAAGGCGTAGACCTATACCACGACCTGAGGTACGTCGAGAAATTTGATGAAAAGTATTTAGAGTATCATAGCTGCATTAAACGTAAATAACTGTCTCAAACGTCGCATCAACAACGTGTGGCAAGTAAGAAGAACATATAAACGTTACATCGTGTTTGAAAAAAATACAGGGATTCAAATTATGAGACAAGTTACCCAAGTTCTAGAAGGCCGTCAAGTAGACACAGAGTGTGTAAGATTAGCGAGGTGCCTCTTATGAAATACGCAACAGTGACATCATGTGACGTAGAACGATCATTCTCCCAATACCAGACAATGCTCCGTGACAATCGGCAGAGATCTTTAATTGACAATTTAGAGAAAGCACGTGTTCCGCACTGTAACTCCAAAGTATTCTCAACAATGGACAGGGTGATAACAATAATCTATCACTGATGAGTTATCAAAACAGTTCTTTTTTATTACAAGTTTTTCTATTACGTAAAATGAAAGAAATTATTTTTGAGTTTTACTCAATATTTTGAACTTTTTAACAAATATTTTCTTGATTTTTAATGCATAAAAACTAAATAAATTTAACTTGTTAGCACCTAAAATTCCGTTCCCTTTTATGTCTCCGTTACAGTATTGTTACTAATTCCACTATGTACTTAACAGTAAGTACAGAGCAGTGGCGGCTCGCAGTCAAAATTTTAGGGTAGGCAAAGTGTAACAGTAACAAACAACAACAACAACAACAACAACAATAATAATAATAATAATAATAATAATAATAATAATAATAATAATAATAATAATAATAATAATAATAATAATAATAATAATAATAAACCCCGTTTATCCGAAATATAGGGGGCGAAGTCATTGCGGATAACGCAAACAATATATTGTTTGGTTGTTTAATAAGAGCAGAGTGAATGAGTGTGACTTGCGGACGAATTACCGCCAAAACTAAAATCACGAGTGTCGGTAGACTTTTTTCCAGGGGGGGGGGGCACATGTTGGAAATTTGCAATCATATAATATTAAATCATTATTTTACTGTCAAAATTTATAGTATTTGTTGCAGATAACCGTATTAATTTGTGCTAAACAAAATTTGTTCTTTACAGCAAAATTAAAATAATAGTTTAAAAGTCAGTAACTGACTGCACATTAAGTTCACCAACTTCCAAGGGGGGCCGTGGCCCCCCTTGCCCCCGTTTCGCGACGCCCATGACTAATATAGATTAAGAAATTGAAAAATTGTCTGACTGCAGCTTTGTGTTAAATAGCTAAAACACTCCTCTTTTCATTGTCAGTGCGCCGCGAAAGCGAAATTTGTAATAGTTCACTAATTAAGTCGGTCATACTGGTATTACACAGAGATAACGGCAGATGCAGATCTCTGAGATCTTCGTTCGTGGAGTATGGCTGTTCGGAAAATGTCGCATAAATTCGGATTTGGGCAGGCAAGTGTTCGGACTGCTGGCAGACGCGTCTACGCATGCTCGGAGTGCATATACAGACCGAATGTTTCCTTATCCCTGTTCAAGGGCCTCGTACTGAGGATATGGGGCCGGGCAGGCAGAGGTTAAGCTAGCCTGCTCTCCACTACCCAGGTTCCATGCGTATCATTTCTGCCGCGCGTTTCAAACACGCAGCGAGTTTTGATGAATCGGAATTGAGATTAAAGGATTTGACCATGCGCTGGTCATTATAACCGAGAAAACTTTTCTTAAACTGCAATTTAGGGGAAAATGACGGTTCAAATGATAAAATGCAGAATCATAGTTAAACATTATTTGTTGATGTATTACGATAGGGTAGGCAATGCCTACCCTGCCTACCCTGAGGAGCCGCGCCTGGTACAGAGGTATTTTTAGATGTGGCGAATGGACGACAGATGCTTAGGGGTTTATGGACTAGTTCACTTTTATATTTTATAAGGGATAGGGGCAATAGGGGTGTAGGGTAGTATCTCTCCGATTTCCGTGCAGGCAACATCGGGAACTGCACGTGATTAAGTTCAGTGCATTATCAGCAGTCTTGTTTATTTCCAGGAAAGAAACAGCGACGGTACCCCCCACCATTAATTTGTATGACTCGCGGAGATCCCAGCAAGGTGATTCACTACGTCTAAAAATACCTCTGCAGAGGAAGTACTGTATTCCTTCTAAACTTTTTATTCGATGTTGAGAATACACCGGAGATAGGTGTTAGATAATTTTATTTTCTCTACTGCGTACAAATCAGTACAGGAAGTGTGTCTAAACCTCAATAGCAAGATTTTGCCCTAAATACACGTTTTGAGGCACCCTGAACTCAAAAAAGCATTTTTAGAAAAGGGTATAAGTTTGTATGCGTGCGCGCCGTCTGTCTGTGATTAGCTTAATCCAAAACGAAGTCGATTAAATACCTGCCGAACTGAAGTTCAGTCTCTTCCAAGGATGCAACGCAATGCTTTTCCAAATACGTCGCCCCATCCCAAATTACCGTTTACATAGAAACATTTTCGAAAATTTTGATTTTCTCAAAAATGGCTCTTAACTATTTTGATTAAATTAACAATCGTCATCTCTTTGAGAGAACACGCGTTTCTACATGACCTTGGAATCCGCAGGAACAGATGACGTCTGTCACAGTGGCAAACATTTACAGACAATAGGCTACTGATTCTGGTAAAATTAAAAGAATAGAATGATATACAATGACAATGAGTCATTGTCAATTGCATTATTGCGGGGTGCTATAGAGCGGTAAAGCAAGAGAAAGAGAATTTGTCACACACAATTGTTTTCCATTGTTGTAGGTGTGCTTTCAACTCCCGCGCAGCGTTTACATGTTCACAACAAGCTGAGGATATGTTAATTAAAAGTTAAATATTTTATATTTATTAAAATCATATAGAGTAAAATGGAAGGAAACTTAAACGAAAAATTGATGTGTTGCACTCACATGACTTTCACTATTCTTGTACTAACCATTCTTACAAACTTTTATTCCTATATCTTCATAGTGTTACTTGAGACAAACATTTACAGAAATTATTTTATTGCTTATTTCCTTGTAGGTGCAAGGGGAACATTAGAATACAGTTATACAGTAGGCTTTGAGCGATAGTCAAATCGTTTTAGCTTTGATATCCCGTTCTCTTGTACGCTTAACATTAAAAATGAACAACGATGTTGCATTTCACGAAAGTTTTAAGTTTTCCGAAATTGACACAAATAACAATATCTCCGAAATGATTCACTCTGCAAAAATTTACTTAGACATAAATTGTACCTATGTTTTAGCGAGATCTACATTTTTACTTTCTCTACTATGTAGAAGTATTGTATTCCACCCAAAAATTCGATGTCGAGATTTCATCGGAAATACATGTTTTGAGGACCCCTGAATTAAAAAAAGCAATTTTAGAAAAAGGTCCGTAAGTGAGTGAGAGAGTGAGAGAGTGAGAGAGAGAGAGAGAGAGAGAGAGAGAGAGTGTGTGTGTGTGTGTGTGTGTGTGTGTGTGTGTGTGTGTGTGTGTGTGTGTGTGTGCGTGCGTGCGTGCGTGCGTGCGTGCGTGTGTGTGTGTGTGTCAGTCTGTGGACAGCATAATTCGAAAACGTAAAGTCGGTTAAAAACCACAGTTGGTATTTAAGTTTAACGTCTTTCAAGGATGCGACAAGAACATCTTGAAGAAAATAACCCCAACCGAAACTATCCTTTACATGGAAACTTTGTCACAATTTTGAGTTTCTTGAAAATGGCTCAAACGATTTTGATTAAAATGTCGTATGTTTAAGATATTTTTATGACAAATGAAATGTAAATCTTGAATTTTCTGGCTATAGCATTAATCATATATGACATATATTTAAGATATTTGCATGACAAATGAAATTTATATTTTGAATTTTCTGGCTATAGCCTATGTAGTCCTGTTTACTCTGGATGACTCGAATAACTCGTAAACCGTAAGAGATAGACAAAATCTCACTCTACAAAAGATGTAGATCTCGCTAAAACACATAGTTTATGTCTTAATAACATTTTTGTAGAGTGAACCATTTCGGAGATATTCTTTGTTATTTGTGTCAGTTTCGGAAAACTTACAGCTTTCGTGAAATGGAACATCGTTGTTCATTTGTTTATATGTTAACCCTGCAAAGAGAACGGGATCTCAAAGCTTTAAATGATTTTACTATCGCTCAAAGCCTACTGTATTCTATAGCGTTTCACTCTTAGAAGACAGTATGGAGTTAAATGGGACATCTCTGTCTCTATCTAGCGCATACAAGTTGCCATTAGCCGCGTCCTTTTCTACCCTCGCTCTGTTGCCACATTACTAATAGCATGGTATAAATATTCATTTGTTATAAATTTCAGGTTTGAACACATTATCCTATGCAGAATTTTTTTCTCTATCAGGTTATATCCTTTTCAGAGTCATTATACATTTCTATAGGTCCAAATTTCTTCAGAAAACGTTTTTTTCAATAGAAGTCCGATATTTGCTGTTTCTACACTCATCACGCACTAACTAACAAACTAACTGCTAGAATGCATCTATATTTTTTTCTTAGGTAGAGTAAACTATAGTGCTACTACCTGCCTACTTTGAATTCTCTATGTTTACCCAGTTAAGTGTTATAATTTTTTAAATTAAATGTTTTCGGAAAATTTTATATATGTGCACTGCAAAAGTTACGCAGTGTGAAACTTTTTTGTTATTGAGTTTACATCAGGGAACCAGCGAGAACAAATATTGAGGAAGGTTGGAGAAAGTTTTAAAATAAACCAAAAGGCAGTAACCTCTTTCTTTTGTCCAGTAAGGCAAACAAAAGGTATTCATCTATTCAGCGTCAGGCCTGACACAGAAGATAGTATAAGGAGCAGCACTAGCATTAGTTCGAGAGAAGCCGTGTGTGTAACTGTGAGCTGTTATTGCGTTATTTGTTTAATATTTTTGTAAATATTTGTAGTTATGGAGGGTGAAGCTAGGAAGGGACGATATGTTGGTAAATAAAGAAGTAAGGAACGCCAAATAATTATGAATGTGTTAGATTATTTTTTAAGTAAAATGCGTGTAAGTAAGGCGGTAAAAGAAACAGCTAAGGCTATCGGGTGTTCAGAAGCAGTAGTGTGTATGATTAAAAAGGAACTAATGGAAGGACCTCTAAGAACGCCATCGAAAAAGAAAGCAAAAGGGGCGGGACTACACAAAACGCTAGGTTAACGCAATATGATTGAATAGTGCAAGGTGGAGTGCGGCGAATTGTTCATTCTTTACAGTTTGCAAATATTCCACCCACGCTGAATATAATTTTGTCACAGTTCAACAGTGATGAGACCCTACCAAATTTCTCAAGGGCCACTCTGATTTGGGGTTCGAATATGAAAGAGAGAGAGAGAGAGAGAGAGAGTGTGTGTGTGCGTGAATGTGAGTGGGTGTGGGTGTGTGCGTGCGTGTGTGACCAGCATAACTAAAAAATGAAAAGTCGATTGAAAACTAAAGTTGATATCTAAGTTTAATATCTTTCAAGGATTCGACCCGAAGACTTTAGAGAAAATTCCTCCACCCTAAACTACTCTCTACATGAAAAATGTTTCCAAAATTTTTATTTTGTCAAAAATGGCTAACGTTTTTTAATTAAAATGCCACATGTTTGAGATATTTTTATGGCATATGAAATGTATATTTTGAATTTTCTCGCTATAGCCCATGTAGTCTTGTTTACTCTGGACGATTTTTACATAACTGGTAAACCGTAAGAGATAGACCAAATCTTACTGTACGAAAATGTATTTCTCGTTAAAACGCACAATTCACGTCCAAGAGTATTTTTTGTAGAGTGAATCATTTCGGAGATATATATTGTTATTTGTTTGAATTTTGTAATGCTTACAGTTTTCTCAAATGGAAGGTCCTTATTCGCATTTTACTTTCTCTACTGCTAAGTAGAAAGAAGTATTTTATTCCACCCAAAAGTTCGATGTCGAGATTTCACCGGATATGTACATTTGAGACCCCTGAATCCAAAAAAGAAAAACATTTTTAGAAAAGGTCCATGTGTGTGCGCGCGTACGCGTGTGCGTGTGCGTGTGTGTGTGTGTGTGTGTGTGTGTGTGTGTGTGTGTGTGTGTGTGTGTGTGTGTGTGTGTGTGTGTGTGTGTGTGTCAGTCTGTGGACAGCATGGCCATAGCGGATGTCCGCTATGGCATAGCTCAAAAACGGAACGTCGGTTAAAAACCAAAGTTTGTATTTAAGTATTTAAGTTTAACCCTTTCAGTCCCGGTGTCCATTATAATGAACATTTTTTTCCCTATTTGTAATACTTTTAACGGTTTTTTCTGCTATATTCTTGTTATATTGTTCGTCACCAATTAAACATAGTATTTGAGATAAACATTTGTACAAATTATCTATTGCTTATTTCCTTGTAGGTGCAAGAGGAATATTAGAATTGGTGAAGGTCTGCAATTGTTTTAGAGCCGCTAGATGTTTGTTGTCTATTTGTAATACTTATAACGGTTTTTTCTGCTATATTCTTGTTGTATTGTTCGTCACCAATTAAACATAGTATTTGAGATAAACATTTGTAAAAATTATCTATTGCTTATTTCCTTGTAGGTACAAGAGGAATATTAGAATAGGTGAAGGTCTGCAATTGTTTTAGAGCCGCTAGATGTTTGTTGTCTATTTGTAATACTTATAACGGTTTTTTCTGCTATATTCTTGTTATAGTATTGTTTGTCACCGATTAAACCTAGGTATATATTTGAGATGTTCTGAATTGTAGAAAATTATTTTCTTTTACAATTTACTGGGATTTTGACATCTTTTTAAACATATGTTTTGTTCAACGTGTTTTCCTTTATCCGTAAGTGTTCAATAAACGAGTCGAATGATATTAATGTATGACCATGACCAGCGTCCTTAAATAATTCAAGCAAGTCGCGAACACAAATGTGTATAAGAAATATTGATAGTGAAGTCCTAACATAACTGTGTGTACTGTATTAAGACTGGAATACAGTGTATTGTTGGAGGAGTCTTGTAGAAGTGTGTAGCTGAAGTATCAAAGAAGTTATGTGGTAGGTACGTGTCGTTCCGATACGTGTATACTGATTTTATGTGAATAACTTCGCATATATTTCCACTTCCTATAAACATTTTTCTAATACTTTCATTGGTGGAATTCTATTTATGATTTGTCATTGGGATGTTTATTTTCCCGGTAGACCAACAATCATACAATTTGTCAATCATTGCATGTGTTTTTCGAGGCTCTGGACGATGAGTGAACAGGCGCCCCTATTAGGTGAACAGTGAATTCTAAAGAATGTTCTTTCGGCATTGTTTCACATTGTCTGACAACGGTTTGAGGGATTGCGCGGCCAATAAAGCTTTTGGCTATACTTCAAGGTTAAACCTGTTTGTCATGGCAACTGACTGATCCGCCACGCGCGGGACTCATGCCGAACGAACTGTCAGAATTCGCATGTAACGTTAATTCAAGCATAATGTGTTTTTTTCCCCTAATGCCTCGGTCTACGACAGACATAGGCGAAATACACTGTTTTTCCTTATCGGAGTATAAGCTGTTCATTTGCTTTGTGAGTAAATAGTTATTAATATTGCCGGTATGCAAGCGATATGTTCTGTTACAGAACTAATGCTTGAGATGTTTTCACGTTTGTCAGATTTTACAAAACCATTAACGTTCCTCGTGAAATTTCTTAACAGTTTGTCCCCCACATCGAGAGTAGCCATAAATTATTTTTGCAAACCCTCCTTATTGCGTTCTACTTCATTTATTTAACCCTCTAGGTTTATCATTTACAGACGCGCCGCTTGCAAATTTGGGATTTCCAACGATCAAGTGCTTTGTAAAAAATGCTCACCATCAGCTGTTGGTACTCATGTAAGCCTGTAAATTTCGGTTATTGAATTTGGTCATCTATACTGAGGGTCTCTCCCCCCCCCCCCCCCCCCCCCCCGAATTGTTCCCATCGAGTTTCCTAGTTTTATTCACATCACTGTCAAATGTACTTTCGAATCAGAAATACTCTACAATGTACTGGGTGTCCCCCAAAAACACCGACAATGCTTAGTATGTTGTGCAAGATGGCATCTGTCCGGAGATGCACGGTTTGGAAGCTGGAGAGCGTTGAAGTTTGAGAACGAACGGTTGTGACAATTTAACACTCGTTTTGACATCTTAGTATAGAAGATATGCAACCCTTTAGCCATCTGTGTACTGGGATAAAGGACCTGAGCATAATAACATTCCTGCGCATGGCAAAATTCCTCCAGAGTCCTTGGTGCCCATCCTACTGCGTTACTTGTGTTGTTTCTATTACAGTAACGTTTTTAACAGTGCGACACGACACACCTGCGGAAATGGCTGACATGAGCTCCGGCACACTTTGATTTAAATGTGCGGAATCACCTCAAAGTCGCTCAATGTTGTATTCCTTGAACACAATGTTGTATTCCTTGTGTTCAAGGAATACAACATTGAGCTAGAAGCAGTAAACCATTACTCCATAAAAAACCTACTACTTTCATGTGGCTCCAGTCCACGGAGCAGACTAAAATCTTCAGACAGCCGCAAGTATTGGGTCACGTGCATGAGGCTCTGCAGTGACTTAGGAGGGACACAGTTCGAAGCCCATTTGTAATGTAAACAGCTTGATTTTGGGTTTATTGACGTGAACTTACACACATGTCACACTTCGATGCTCTACAGCGTCCAAACCCTCCATTTCTGGACAGGGTTTCCTATCTTACAAACAATCAGTTTGGCGTCTCGCACAACATACTAAGCGTTGTCGGTGTTTTTTGGGTCACTCTGTGTATACAGCGGTGGCTGGCAATAAAGGACTCTAGGACGGAGCCCTCCCAAAAATTAAAAATAAGAAAGAAAAGGTTGTTGTTGTTGTTTTCTAGTGCCTTGCATCTGGCAATGAAGCCATTAGCATTCGTGCTTTCCAATACTTTTGAACTGTAGTTTCTTCTGATCTTAATGCTTCACAGGTCTTCAAGTGGTCTTCATTCATTTCTGCTGGATCGTTACACAGGACACATACTGGTGAGGCTGAGATACCTATTCTGTAGAGATGACTTGCTAAGCAGTCGTGATTTGTCAATAGTCGGAAGGCTGCAACCACTGTTTTCCTTGGTCTCTGGGGGATTATATCTGGGTTGGAAAGTAGTGTAATCCATTTTTTATCTTTGGCATTTGTTTCTATTTCTTGTAGGTATGAATGAGAAAATTTTTTAATGATCAAGCGTTTTATTGAGGAATATGAGAAATTGAATTTAGACTTTTGTTTTACTGTTGTGCCTTTCTTTGCAAGTGAGTCTGCAGCTTCATTCCCCATGACTCCACAGTGTGCTGGAATCCACTGGAGATGAACAGTCTTATGAACTTTTTGGAGTTGTGTTAACATTTTGTAGCATTCTCTAATTTTTGTTGACTTCTTTGTAGTATTTGAACATATTCCCTGAATTGCAGCTTTAGAATCTGAAAGAATTACTGCCTTGTTAAATTTATTTAAGGGAAGATTTAATAATTCTCGGAGAGCAATGTATATAGTCTCTATTTCTCCATCATAATTTGTTGTGTCTCTGCCAACAGAATGATAAAAGGAAAAATGTGAACACGTAACTCCAGCTCCAGTAAGGTTTTCCGTGGAGGATCCATCAGTATATATGTGCAGCCATTCTTCTGTGGGATATCTAGTATTGATTGTTTCCAGAGCTAGAAGTTTTTGCATTTCTTTTGGTGTGTCTGATTTACTTATTTCCTTTATTAATTCCAAACTGAAAGTAAGTTGCAATAATTCCAATGGATTTTCTCTTATAAGTAGATTTTCTCTGGTGTTAGGAATGTTTAATTTGTGTTACCTTTTCTAGGAAACTACTATGAGTTTTAAGGATTGAAGGGGGGAGGTTCTCTTCTGTCCATTTAGAGTTTGGCAGTCGTAACATTTTCTCGTGTTGGAGCAATGCTTGTTCTTCTATTTTTGTTGTTATTGATGGGGTACATGTTAAGGCAAGCATGGCATCAATAGGTGTGGGTTTAACTGCTCCAGTGATTAGGCGAAAGGCCTGATTTTGTATTTGTTCAAGTTTATTGATGTTAGTATTTGCTGCTGTTATTAAAGCTTCAGAACAGTACAAGAGGTTTGGTTTAATGTACATTTTGTATGTTGTGTTAAGGACTCTCCTTGAGCAGCCCCATTTAGCACCAGCTAACCGTTTCAGGATTTGCAGTTTCTTTTCAATCTTTTCTGAGATGTTTGTTATATGTTTTTTCCAACTTAGCTTTCTGTCGAAAGTGATGCCTAAGTATTTGGCATCATCAACTGCTTTGAGTGGTTTACCATTATAATTTATGTTAATATTAACTGGTTAGTATTTTAGTGTAAATAATTCATAATTTGTTTTTTCCACATTGATAGTCATGAGGTTTTGGGAGCTCCATTCATGTACTTTGTTTAGGGCTGTTTCTATTCTGTCTTTAATTAATTCAGGTTTTTTTGAAGAGCCTGGAGTCCAAATGACTACATCGTCAGCAAATAAAGCAATTTTGGTTTCTAAGGTTTTTATTATTGATGGAAGGTCATTTATATATATGTTAAAGAGTGTTGTGCTCAGAACAGCACCTTGTGGAAGTCCTCGGTGTGTTTGTTTATATTTGGAAATGTATGTATTATATTTTGTGGCACAAAATCTTTGTGAAATAAACTGAGTTATCCATTTAAGCATGTTACTTTTCACACCTACTGATTGCAACTTCTCAATTAATTTGTTTCTCCAGACTGAGTCATATGCTGATTTAAAATCAATGAATACTGCCAAGGTATCCTCCTTTCTATTGAAAGCTTCCTTGAGATCTTGGCTTAGTAGGAGTACATTTTCACTTGTACTATGATTCTGTCTGAAGCCGGTCTGTGAACTATTAATTAAGTTGTAATATTCTAGGAACCAGTTAAGTCTAGATGCCACCATTCTTTCCATCACTTTTGCAATAACACTGGTCAAAGATATTGGCCTGAAACTATTAATATTGTTTGAGGGTTTGTTTTTCTTTAAAATCGGGATGACAATGGCTTTTTTCCAGTCGGAAGGCACAGTCATTCTCCAACACGTATTATACAGTTTAAGTAGGATTTCTTTTCCATTTCATCAAAAGGACTAGTTCAAACATCCTTAACATCAGACATCATGCCAAAATACATTCCTACACTTCCTGTTTCCATTTACCCATTTTGTTTTGTTTAAAATGTTTTTAGACCGCTAATACACAGAAGGGCGCCAATGTTTTCATTACGGATGTAATTTCGGACTACAACTTGCCCGTCCTTGTTGATACTGAAAGCAGTGCGGGGATGGCTTCGACTATAGGAGAGAGGGGGGTAGAGACGGAAGGATAATCGTCGGTCTGGGTGGCTCAGTTGGTTAGACGCTGGCCTACTGATCCCAAGGTCACGGGTTCAGGCCGATGGTTTTTAAGTGTGCTTAAGAAACGACAGCTTCATGTCATTAGATTTACTGGCATGTAAAAGAACTCCTGCGGGACAAAATTCCGGCACACCGGCGACGCTGATGTGATCCTGGCAATTGACACTGTCGTTAAAAAAAAAAAAAAAAAAAAACACGAAGGATGATCCGGGCGACTTATGGGTGGAGCGGAAAGCGCCTGCAGCTTTCTAATCGGAATGAAACAAATCAATGTCGCGAGATTACTGCTAACAGTGTTGCCACTCGCATACCATACATAATCCTTCCTCTGAATTTTGTAATTTAAATTGATTCTAAATAAAATTTACTTCCGAACTAAATTAGTCGTAGCTGTACCATTTAAGATACGGTGTTGCATATTTCTGATAAAACAACACCAAGAAAGTACATTAATGCTCCATTCATGTTGCTAATTTTGCTAGCATAACACATTTAATATGTATTACATAATAATGTAATTCACTGTGGTTGGAAGTAGTTGTAACGGTTAAACAGACACAATTTTAGCAGCGCTTTCGAGTGGCAATGAACTATTCCAAACAAAAATATTGGCCTTAGTAAATTACGACATGAAGTAATTATATGCATTTATAATGGTTTAATAAAAACAGATGTAATTGTATATATACTTAGGCTTTCATGGCCGGTGTCTTGACTATTAGAAATGTTTAGTTCTTCCGGGCTTGTAGACTGTGGTCTAGAAGGCATTGTAGATACCAACGTTTCGCCAAGTACTGCGCTTAGCATCATCAGGGTAACATGATCTGCTTCTGCACTGGTCAGAGTTTGAATGTGGAAGCAGAGAAACAGTGGAAGTAAAGACTGAATCTTGAGAAAGTTAACAATTCAACTACCGCACAGTTATTCACCAGTTCATTAAAGTTGCTGTGGCCTGAAGAGATTCAATACGTCTTACTTTCCATCAGTGACGCTGTGCCATAAATGCAAAAGGCTAGAATAGCGTTAAAAGTGTTATTTCGAAACATGCTTCACGTGACCTGTGTAGCACATGGCTTTCACTGGGGGTCAGAAGAGATACGTTTCGGATGTTGACAAATTGATTTCCAATATTAAAAAGATCTTTGTGAAAGCCCCATCAAGAATCCTGACGATTAAGTACTTTGCATCAGGTGTAACTCCCCCACCCTCTAAACTATCATAACGAGATGGAGGACATGGATCTTGGCAGCACTTTGTTTAAAACTTTGAAGTTCTTTAGAATATGATGATCAAGTTATTGAATAATGTAATGTATTAAATAAATGGACTTCTCTAATTGCCTTTTATTGCCTGTTTTAGTATTTATAATGTCTTTTTTCCTGCCTATTTTAACTACTTATAATGCCTTTTTGCCTGCCTGTTTTAATGATTTATAGTGTCTAAATGTCTGGTCTCTGATGATCACTGATATACATTTCTATTCTCATTCCTGGTGTATTGTGAACCAAAATGTGTATGATGTTTTGCTCTCTGTTCTGGTTTCTCTTCCAGTCCTTGGGTTACTGTGAACCAGCCAACGGGCAAGTTCATGCAGCTTATTTGAAAGCCAGCAACTGCTTGACATAAGCAATGCAAACATCATATGCTTACATCATTTTAAATTTGAAACATATTGTCACCCATCCCATTATTGTCGGCACTACCGCAAAGAAGCCGAAGGAAAGAGACAGAGAATGGCCCCATTGTTGGGACGCTTGCCGAAAGAGAGAAAAGGATAGAGGCTTCTGGAATCTTCTGCTTTGTACTTCACCGCAATAACTGAACTTTCCAGAATAGTGTCTGGAAGATATAAATAGCGGTAAAGTGCGACAGCAGACAGACGTATGTGAAGCGTTGAGGAGTCGTGCCGACGGAGAAGGGACAGTTGTTGTGTTACTAGTTGGGAGCCGTGCTGTTGGTGAATGGGAAAAGACTTTCTTACTGTTGCAACGAGTGTAAAAAGCTACTGTTTACGGAAATAAAAGTGTTTCTTTATCTAGACTACATCTGTCGTCTTTACTTTACACCCACCAAAATGTCACACTGGTGTCAGAAGTGGGAACCGTCGAATTGCTTCTAGTTTCGTTACATCGTCGTTAGAAGTTGCAACGTTAGAACCAAGATGGAGGGAGATTCGGAAACCAGGATGATGGCAATGATGAAAGAATTATTCGCAGAAATGAAGACGGCAAACGACAACCTCGCTGCCAAAATGAAGACGGAGCTATCGGCGAAAATTGTCGGCGAACTGACTGGCGTGACGGAAGACGTGGAAGAACGCGGCGAAAAGGTGGAAGACCTCTGCCAGCATGTGGACGTCGTGGAGGACGACGGGAACGTCTTGGCGCCTTGGTAGTAAGAGTTGACGAGAGCGTCAAAGTACTGGATGCTAGGGGCAGACGGAATAGCGCGGAGCCGGGGAGGGAGCACCTAGTGGCCGAGGCGACAGTTGCGCCCGTTTCAGATGATATGAGGGAAGACGTGGAACAACTCAGCGAACTGATTGGCGTGACGGAAGACGTGGAACAACTCGGCGAACTGACTGGCGTGACGGAAGACGTGGAAGAACTCGGCGAAAAGGTGGAAGACCTCTGCCAGCATGTGGACGTCGTGGAGGACGACGGGGAACGTCTTGGCGCCCTGGTAGTAAGAGTTGACGAGAGCGTCAAAGTACTGGATGCCAGGAGCAGACGGAATAGCGCGGACCCGGGGAGGGAGCACCTAGTGGCCGAGGCGACAGTTGCGCCCGTTTCAGATAGCGAAAGTGTACGTCTCAGGGAAGACAAAGGGGCAGTTCAGGGACGTCGTCGAGGATCCTCTGGAGGAGTGTGTCGGATACGTAACCAACCAGGATATGACGTGGAGGACGATCAGCAGGGAAGCGCACAAGCAAATGAGCAACACGCGAGAACCGACTTGGCGTGGGACATGGGGGGACCGTCGGAGCCATCCAATCACCTGACGCATAGTGCCATGAACGGAAGAATGGCGGACATCATCGTGGACGGCAGGATACAGGAGAGGCCGTGCCGAGCACGAGTGAACACGAGTGCAGCGGTGGACGTGACTCGCGCGGATGTGGCGGGGTTTGTTGCCGGACCCATCGGAAGCAAGGTGCCTGCGAAGGTGCGCCAGAGAGGTCGGCGGACATTGTACTCAGTGAACCGTTTCCAAGTGCGCAGGATGGCCCGTCAACACACCAGGAAGAAGGGCAACTGGACGAGGGACCGTCAAGACCGGCGGTACTGTTGCAGAATTTCGAAGCAGGATGGCATACATCGTCCTACCCGGACCAAGGGACACTATCCAACAGCGATACCTAGGATCGTGCCTCCTGGAGAAGAGGTTCGATGGGTTAGTCCACCGGTGCGCAAGGGAGATGCCGCAGTGATAGTGCTGGTCGGGACGACCAGCTCTGAGGAGGGAGCAGTGTCACCCATCGCATTATTGTCGGCACTACCGCAAAGGAGCCGAAGGAAAGAGACAGAGAATGGCCGCATTGTTGGGGCGCTTGCCGAAAGAGAGAAAAGGATAGAGGCTTCTGGAATCTTCTACTTTGTATTTCACCGCAATAACTGAACTTTCCAGAATAGTGCCTGGGAGATATAAATAGCGGTAAAGTGCGACAGACAGTAGACAGACGTATGTGAAGCGTTGAGTAGTCGTGCCGACGGACGGTCAGACGTACGTGAAGCGTTGAGGAGTCGTGCCGATGGAGAAGGGACAGTTGTTGTGTTACTAGTTCGGAGCCGTGCTGTTGGTGAATGGGAAAAGACTTTCTTACTGTTGCAACGAGTGTAAAAAGTTACTGTTTACGGAAATAAAAGTGTTTCTTTATCTAGACTACATCTGTCGTCTTTACTTTACACCCAACCAAAGTCACAATATGTATTCTAACACAGCCTGAACTGCAATACTGCTCAGAGTACAATACTGTTGCTGTGAGGCTAATTACCTGCTGCTGACAACCTGTGTTAAAAGTAGGTCCCTTTTGACTGGACAATAGCCTGGGCAAAACCAAATCCACTGCGTGCAGTTTTGTTGGTTCCAGAGAATTCCTTTTGAGTCTTTTGGGGATACTCCTTTTTCAGAACGATCCCTTGTGTTTGGACTCTATATAAGGAGACACCTTGTGCTTGGCAGAGAGTCAAAAAAGCTAAGAAATCTTCAGTGAACAGTGACAGTGATCAACACAAGAGCACACTTCAGCATGAGCTGTGATTCACTAGTGAGAGTTCAGCTGTGATTCAATCTGACGGGTCAGTTGTGTGCAATAGTTACTTAACCATAATGTCAGCACTAAGTTAACTGCTTAAGAGCCAAATAAAGTGAGATTAGCAGTAACTGGAGTTCTCATTTGTTACAGCACATTTAACCCTTTCATGCCTGGTGTGTATTATAAGATACATAGGCTTTTTTTCCTATTTGTACTAGTTTTAACTTTTTTTCTGCTATATTCTTGTTATACTGTTTGTCACCAATTAAAAATACATATTTGAGATGTTTTGAATTGTAAAAAATTATTTTTTTTACAATTTATATTGTAGTGTTTTTTTTTATAAGAAAAGAAGCAAAATTCATGCAACCACAGTCAAATGATACCCCGTCATCATCCATGCATGCCATCACACCAATTATTTTACGTGGGCCCTCCCCATCCTTTACCACAGGCACATTTGACTGCGGTTGCCGAGACTCGAACTCATGACCTCAGGCTTTGAGTGCATGGCCAGTGCACTATGTGTTGCCTTAACGATCATGGGTATTCAAGCCAGCAGGCTGAAGGTGTCCCAGACCGCCTAATCTAAACCGGTTTCGAATTAGAGGAAGAACGGCATAAGTAGCAAAATAATTCAGGCATGAAAGGTTTAAGAAAATCCAACTATATGATAAAGGTTGTTAGGTGAGACGTGAACAACTCTTGTGCATAGGGGAGGCCGCTTTCCTTCCCCCCTCCCCACTCTGCAATGGCTGAGGGGTCAAATAGATGGAACAGCTTGCTGTGAATGAATAAACACTACCACAACAGCATGCAGCTGAAACAATTGCAGTTCACATGAAAGTAACTGTTGGCACATAGCCATAGTTATAGTGAAATCACTTTGTTCATTATAAAGCTAGTTTTTATTAGCAATATGCACTAAAGCTATGCTAGCGAACTTCACTCCTTCATGGATAGAAACATTACGACTTCTGCACACACATGATTGTGCAACTTCTCACAACATCAGCCTTTCAGGTGAAGAGTTACCACTGCACAGCTAAGGGAATTGCTCTTGTCTTGCCTCATGAGCTATGCAGTACAATGAATAGTCTCAAATGGAATTGGTGTTAGGAGAGATTCAAAATCGTGTTTTCACCACTACGTTGTGCTTTACATGGATTGTTATGTATAAGGCTGCTATTCTGATCTGAATGTTTTCAAGTCTTTATGTTCAAGGATACAGAGACAGATTGGTTGCATTATGTACTGCTGTACATGAACCCCTGAGTTTTCAGAAACAACTACATGCCACAAACTTCAGGTTGCAATTTTCTTGATATTTAACTCCAATAATTATTTATGTATGTTTGAATATGATTAGTTTTTTAGTTCACTATCAGAATTCTTTTGTTTAGCAGTACTGTATTACATGGCTATCTTACTATGCAACTCACTATATTCCCACACTCGCTAAGACACTTCTGGAATACATCAGTGGAAACAAGTTTCAATTCAAGGAAGTGTATGTATATCTGCTGGAGAAATTACATTCAAACAGCTTGTTAAGAGTTGTACTATTTTATTTCTTATGTAAAATATACTCTTGTAGTAAAAAAACCGTAACAAGGAAAAACATTTCAGGACGCGTGTCCACATAAGATATTTTCATCCCTTATTGTGACATCAACATGTATGAAATTTCTAACATGAGTGACAATGAATACTTAACCTTTCATGAATTATGAATACAAAGGGAGGTGGTGTAACACATTTTTCCACAGCTGTAAATAAGAAATTATTACATGACTTTATTTAATCCGCTACAAGATATGGCACTTATGGCACCTCAAATTATTGGATGGGAGGTTCCAATCCCAAGAGCTGACTTCATGGGGTACCTTTGCCCCATTATGTCAGCATATATTTTCAATAGCCTAACATATAGACTTGTCAATATTCTACTCAACAAAGGAAAATTTGTACTGGAATATCATCACATCCATCACCTAGAACCCCTCATTATCTTTATTCTCACCTTATTGATAGAAAAATAGCCAAATTTAAGAGTCAGAAGACTTTATGACACACTGTTATCCTTTAAACGTACACAAAGGCAGTATTAGAATTTCATCTTCTACCCTACAGAAAAAAAAGAATTTCCAGGAACACAACTGTTCCTTAGCTTCATAGACCTTAAAAATTATATCTGCATTCAAAGATGAATTCCCCAAAGAGCAGAAACCAATATTTACTCAATCAGCTGCATAGGTTATAATCAAGTATATGTGGGTCAAATAAAAAAAAAAGAATAACAAATCTGGCATATCAAGTACTAGCAGACAAAAAATTAGAAATAATAAATCAGTTTGGACCAACCATTGAAACATAAACTCAAGTGTAAAACTCTTCAAACATAATAAAATACCTATAGCAATCATGATGTTGAAAAGAATTATTACCCAATATGGCAAATAGGCAACATATTTTGAAATCCTGTGAACAGACAACTGGGCAAGTTCATTAAGAGGCCACCAGATAGTTCTTCACCTCATCAACTCTGAGGAAATTTCCACATCAGTATTCAATTTGGGAATAAGGAAGCTGAATAGCTGAATATGAGAGCAGTAACTTCTGAAACCAATTCTAACAATTTAAAGAGTAAGTGAAGCTGATGTGTGCATGCTAATTTGTAAGTCATATGGCCATTATCTATTGAATAAAAAAGATAAACCCTAGCAATGCCAATCTTTATTACAGAACTTATATTACAAATGGGGCAGGGAGGGGGGTGGTACTTTATGACCACCACTGGTAACACAAAGTTTGAATAGTTTTTAAAAAAAATTCATTTTAAAAGTGGATGTTATATCTTGTCATGTTTGTAAAGGTAACATTTAACACGGTTTAACTATTTCTTTTACATGAATCACATTAGATATTATGTCAAGCATTATTACAGAACTTATACTACCAACTGACGTGGGGGGGGGGGGGGGTACTTTATGATGACCACTACTAGAAAAATGTCTGGGCAATATTTTAAAACAAATTTATTTTAAAATTAGGTATTATATCTTGACATGTTTATAAAGGTAATATTTAATATTAACTATCTATATGGTGCTCTCTAAAAAGCGGTTACTATTACTGCTATTGCTCTCTTCAATATTATCAGTGAAAAATATTGGAGAGCAAGAGGATTAATGAGTTCATTGTCAGAAATCCAGCATTAGCTAACAACATATTAACTATCTTAACATGAAACATATTATACCGATGGGGGGGGGGAGAGGTAACTTTATGACTATCTTGACATTTCATTGTTTCTCAAAAAGACCAACAGTGAAAACCTTGAAACAACTATACAATTCAGTAATAGAAACAGTGATTGACAATAACTATTAACTGAATGGCTTTAATCTAAAAATTAAAAGGCATAAAATTACATAAGATTGACATAAGGCCTGTTGGTATTGCTAGGGTTAATGGAATATCCACACACATTTCATGTGGTTTAGCAACAGAAATTTCCTGGTTTGTATATAAAATATATATTTAGCAAACATGTTGCAATTTGCACCAAATGGGCATCAGTATTTTTGATGCACTAGTCTGAAAGCCTCAATATTATGTTCATTGGAGTTACCTTGGAATAACAATAACAGTGGTTTTTCACATAAAGCTATGCTGCAACCTGCAATACAGCAAGTCTGTACTGGAAACTGGTTGTGTTCCTCAGTAGAACCCAAGGAGCACAAGTTTTGCATTGTTCGTTTATTCTTCTATGGTAGCCCTGCACCAGCTGTACCAAAGCTTTAATAGCTACATAACCCTGACCCACACCATGAGCTTCTGTGAAACTAAAGTCACCCTTAGCTACAAACCCTATGATAGAGCGACTGCTTGATTCCCTGACTACTTTCGTCTCTGGCAACCAGAGAGAGCTAATTTTATTTGCTTGTGTGGCCACCAGTTGTTCTGTTGGAGTTTCTTTTGCATCCTTCTTTTTAACTACTACATTTTCTGCTTCTTCATTCTCTTCCTCTCTCCTTTTCTCCCTTACTCTTTGCCTTCTCAAACGTTTCAACAACTTTTTGTGATCAGTTCTTGACTCCTTACGCTGCTTTTGATTCTCATCAGGATGCACTGGCTCCAAAGGTTCATACACTTTGTCATTCTGAATAAACAAATTGATGTCTTCATCTGTAGGAAGACATATGATGGCATGATCAGAAGGATTTCCCTTTTTAAGAACATGTACAGTAACTGGTACAAAGTAGCATATGGGATCTATTTCTGAAAATGCCTGTCCTATTTCACACACCTGTGATAAACTATTACTGTTATTTTTATTTCTGTGACAACTTGCAATGCCTGCTTTCAAGAGCTGTAACCTCTTCCTTTCCCTTAAAATACACCATGAGTTCCTGCCGGACCATTCTCTAGCAAGAATATCCCACTGACATATAAATGGACTGGTGATTCCCAACTTTATGTAGTTTGGCCTTTTTGAAGGTGGCAACCTGCAAAGAAAGATATTGCATTCTAAGTCTGTATTTATCTTAAAGATACATGTGCTTATATGTAGGCTTTTATTCATTTTGAGTACGTTCTGGTAAGCCTCTAAGCAAAGAGTAATTATGGATTAAGAAAAACTTTAAGGAGCAGCACTAGTTTACATTATGGTACAGGCTAATTTTAAGTACTGCTACATTTGGCTTTAGGCTTGTATAAGTATCATGAGATAGGACAAATGGAGAAAACAGTCTTACGAGGACTAGATTCACAAACCATCTTATGCAACAAAGATTTAACACATGATCTTAATGTACTCACAAATGAAATCTCCAAAAAAGCTCTACAGTCCTATATTCTCGTGCACACACCCCAGTTCCTCCAGAGCAACCCACAACACCACCACCTATAATCCGAAGGTCAGTTAGACTGTCAACAACACCAACCATGTCTCTAAATCCTACAACCACAGAAGGACGAAATGAAATAAATATTACCAATGAGGCTCCAAGAAGTAGAAGAAAATATTTTTGGATTACTACTGGCAGAAGGGACTGGAGAAGTAAACACCTGCTAGACATTACTTGATTTATCACCCTGAGGCTAAAAACCTCTAGTATAAATGTATTAATTATATCATAATGTATATTTAAACCAATTATTTTATTTTATGTAGTTGTAGATTAGGGGAGATTTGCAGACTTATAGTCCTGATATAGACTCAAGGCACCAGGACATAAGAATGCAGACCACCATCACCATCATCACCATCGCTACTACTGCTGCTACAGCAAATGTCACTGCCACTGCCACTGCCACTGCCAGTTCTTAAGAAGTAAATGTGTAATATGTATTTACCTAAAGTACTTCTGTTTCAACTCTTTCTCCTGAACTGCTTCTTCAGCTCTGCCTGCTGCAGTGTCTGGAGCTAAGACAGATCCTGAACCTGCTTCAAATCCCATTGAGTTAACTTCTCGGAGACCTCCTGCACGTGCACCACGGAATATGAAAGCCAACCACAGTGGCATCCCCCAACCTGCAGGAGAGATGACATCCCAACCAGAGGAATAGCCTAAACAAAGAGGAAGTAAAACATTAATGATATGGCTGGAAGGGATTCTCAGTAATATTTTCAGGAAGTATTCTTAAATTAATTCCAGAGAGCTCGATAAATTTGTAACCCTTGATATAAAGCAAAGATGCTATAGTTAACAGGATCTGTTTAAATAATGCAACCATAATTTCAAAGGATAAAAGAAAGGAACATCTTATGTGATACATTCAATTTTTTTTTACATGTAAAGGATAGCATGCAGTAGGAGAATTTTCTTGAAAATCTTTGTATCACATCCTTGGAAGATGCTGAACTTAAATACCAAATTTAGTATTTAACTTACATACTTTTAGCTTTTGAAATACACTCTCTCACAAACATATATTTTTTTAAGGTAAGGGGATTCTAAAAATGTATTTAAGTTGAAATTTCAATAATGAATTTTTGAGTATAATACAATTTCAAAATGATATATGCAAGTGTATATGAATAACATTGTGTGAATTTTACTGGTAATAGAGGGTTCATAGACAAGAAATTTGAGACAGGAAACCAATGGTGTACGACGTCAAGTTAATAAGTTATATGTATTCGAGATTAGAGATTCTGACCAATAAATCATAAACAGAAAGAAATACAGATAATATTATCCATTGGAGTCGAAATAGTGCTTATTAGGAACTTGGTAAAGCCTGTCTGCTGTCTCTCTGAGGAAGCGTTTCTAAATTGTAGCGTTACCAAAAGCGCTTAAATTGGAGACTAACATGTAGCTGCATGCCACTGTAATGGATAACAGCTCCTGGCGAGTGGTTACAGAAATACAGGACAGTTCCAAAACATGTGCTTTGGCTGCACAGTTATGACAACTGACTGTGGACCTAATGGATACCAGAAATCAAGTTCAAAACCGGAGATGGGTAAACTTTTCTCCCTTTCTTTTTGATTTTGAGAGCAATTTGGTTTGGTTTGGTTTGGTTTGGTTTGGTTTAAGGGCGTTCAACTTCGACGTCATCAGCGCCCTTAAAAGATTCATGGCAACAGCCAGATATAAATTTCACTAAAAAATAAAAATACTAGCAACAAGAAAAATATACACAAAAAGGTAAAAAACAGTGGCAATAGCCAGATATGAAACAAGGTGATAAATATGCCAAAAAACATAAAAAGAGATATCTAAAATTTTAAATCTTCAAATTGATGTTACACTCTGCTAAAATTTGAGAGCAATGTTGTGTTTATGCTTTAAAATAGCAAAATACCACCATCATATGCAATGCACATAGTATTGTTTACTTCTATTAAATAATTTATTCCCTGATTGTTTCTCACTCTCCAATTCTGTGCACCAGAGGCAAACAGTTGTTTGTGTATTCTTCTCTCGAAAGATCGCAAAGCCTTTTCATCATTCATTGTTCATTGTGGTAGACCAAACCTCAGACCCATAGGTTACTACTGGCCTTATTAACGTTTTATAAACTTTGAGTTTAGTTTAAGAGGTGAAAAATTCAATGCCATAGCCGGGATTTGAACCATGGATCTTCCGCTTATCGAGTGGCTGCTCTAACTTGTGTGTTTAAAAACACCAGCAGTGGCTGCTCTAACTTGTGTGTTTAAAAACACCAGCAGTAAATTTGTTGGCATAAGTAAGTAAGTAAATAAATAAATAAATATTTAATTAAATAAATAAATAAATAATGTCTAAAGGTTATTTAATCCTGGGACATAAAGTACTTATGATCGTAAGTAGTCCTTGGGGTATTTATCTCTGATGTGAGATTCCCTTTATGGTCTACCAGGAACAATGAAAATTGGTTGGGTAATTCAATGCCATAATGGCAAGTTGTCACAGTAGCTTAATGGTTAGTACAGCGCACATAGAGCAGAAGGTCTGTGGTTCAAAGTCCGGCAGTGGCATTAAATTTTTTAGTTCCGATTCTGCCTCTCAAACATTGCCCACACACAGCTTGTGTGTTTAAAAACACCAGCAGTAAGCTTATTGGCATAAATAATTAATACTAAACGTTGTGTTTTTTTGACACCCTGCATATATGCAATGGCAGAAATATTTATCGCATCACCATTAATTACTTTGTAATTTTGTCTTTGACAGCTATTTGCTTCAGTTACATTAGTCCCATTATTGTTAAAGATTTTCAACATATTCTTGCCTTGATAGTTTGACTTTCTATGAGTTTTTTCAACAGTAAACAATGTTTTGTTGTCCCTTATTTTAAATATAATAAATATCTAGAACCTAAAAGAATCACTTATCTTGGTATTTGCTACAAGTTCTTGAAATTATATGCATAATTAATTAACTATTAATTATCTAGATATTTATTATATTTAAGATTTGTGTTGCTTCTCTAAGATTTTGAAGTTACTGAAAAAGTATAGGGAGAAAGGAAATATGAATTATGATAAAGGAAGAGGTCAAAAAAGGGCATGTGCTGCCAAACTGGACAGGATATTGGAAAGGCTTATGCTCAATGATCTTTGCCTGTCATCAACTGAACTGAAGTGAGACTGGGAAGAAATGTGTGACATCTCAGTAACGAGTAGAACTGCAAAAAATAGACTACTGGAAGCTAGACTTTCAGCCAGTCATTCAGGAAAGAAGTCTTTATTGCCCAAGAGTGTGATAACAGTGACTGAAATAGGCAAAAGCATATGAGACGTAGACACTGGAGATGTACAAGAACAGATTAAACCAGGCACATGCAGGCACACTACTTCTGTTATCATGTATCAGACCATACAGCTGTTTGTCATTTCTATCTGGACCTATCTTTTTCAGCCAAGTGCAATGCAGATATACAAATTCTGACAGTGTAAAACAGTTTACAAAAGTTAATTGGGATACATGAGCACCAATGAGTTAAATCAGTTCTTTTGGTACTGAAAACCCCTAGAGCAACAGCCCAGGAAGGGCCAAGGCTGCTACCCAGCTGCTGCATCCCCCACCTCTGCCCACTACAGGCATCATTTGTGGGGTGCAGCACTGGAGGGTGGGACATGGTCAGTGCCCTGAGCCCTTCCGGTCAGTTATGCAGTCTTTGCGACCTGGTTTTGGTACTGAATGTTAATTAATTTATCTGTAACTGAAATTAGGACAGCAATAATGAAGTACTTTTAATGGCACGAAAAGTTCAACATATAACATTCTAAAACAGAAGTACAAGTTTTATACCTAGCCTCTTATATCTTGGCTCCTGACTGCCTGGTCTCTGCAAAAGTAGGAGGGGAACACAGCAATCCTCTTCCTGTTTGATTTCTTCTTGGATAATACCAGGTACCAGGTTCCTTGAGCGCAGCTTTGATATTTCAGCTGTAGACATTTTGCCACATGTTACCGTATCTCTGACAATAGAGGACCATATTGGACTGTTGCTTGCATGCTGAGGTGGTGTAAGTATACCTGGTGATGCCTCATTCCATAACGCTGAACATGAAAAAGAAAAGCAAAATTTTATACGTAACTAGCTCTACTTCAACTACAACTTGTGTTGTTGAGGAAAGTAATTCTGCTGCTCTAAGTTGCATTTCTACTATCTCTACTACTTACCCAGAGAAAGCACAATATTCATACAAAATTTTCATATTTAGAAAAAGACTGTGTGTATGTGTGTGTGCGCATGTACATAACCCAATAGACGAAAAGTTGGTTGAGTTCAAGATCTTCCAAAGGTGTGATATGACAATAATTTTCAAGAGTATTTCCCCTCCCCCCACTATCATAAAGCTACTATTTATGTGGAAACAAATTTTGTTATGTTTAATTTTCTCAAAAATGGCTTTAAAGATTTTGATTAAAATACCATATGTTTAAGATATTTGTGTGGCAAATAAAATGTGCATATTGAATTTCTTCATTCTGAATGAATTTTGTATAGTGGTAAGCTGTATGACATTAACAAAATTTTACTACACAAGCAAATCTAATCTCATTATAGCACATAATTTCTGCTGAATGAAACCTTTGTCTTGAGATATTCTTCATTATTAATTTAAATTTCAAATATTATATTTTTTAGTTTCTCTACTACATATAGTAAGCAGGGGGAAGTAATGTATTCCACCCAAAATTTTGATGTCGAGATTTCACTGGAAATATGTTTTGAGGCCTCCTGAATCCAAAAAAGGCAGTTTTAGAAAATGGTGTGTATACATGGTGTGTGTGTGTGTATATGTGTGTGTGTTAGAGGTCTGCACGGGCTCGGGCCAAGCCCTCAGGCCTAATTTGAAAAATGCTTGTCGGGCTCGGGCCTGAAAATTAAGGGAATAAACAACTGAAAATGGATTTTTAAATTTTTTCAGTCAAGTTAGCTGAAAATTTATTTTCAATGCTGTCTTATACCAGCATTAGAGGGTTTTGAATTTTAGTGTGATATATCCTTCAGTTTTCGAGTTACGAAATGTTGAATCCGGATTTTATTATGTTATGCCAAGTGCTCTACACGACGAAATTAAAAAAATTCCTATTTTTAAGGTTCTATTATATTTATCTGATTATAATGTACAAATCTGCCATACAAATTTGTTTTATTAGCCTCAGCTCAAAACACAATAATTTTTCAATTTTGTCGCTTGAAATTTCTAGTATAAAGTTTTATAAGCTGCAAGTTTCTTTAGTAACTCAAAAGCGTTCAAAAGAAAAAAAAAAGTATATGTCAGATGTACTTGATTGTGTTTTGGGAATGATGCGAAGAATTGCATGAAAACTGCATCGCAATCGATTGCAGTTTTCATTTCAAAAAGTGAATATGGTGAAAACATAATTTTCAAAACCTTAAATTTTAAAATGAAAAACATTGTAATTCTGCATTTTTAGGGTACATTATCTAACTACAAGTATTTGTAATATAAAAACTCAAAACACATTTTGAATTTGAGGTCTCTAGTATTTTTAAAGTCATGCAATACAAATGTAAAGTTTTGCGAGATTTGTGCTAAATTTCAGTGGTACATTCACTTAGGAGGCCAAAAATGATCATATTGATCATATTTCTCGGTCACCTATGTTGAAATGGCGAGAATAGCACAATTTCCGCAGCATTTCTTTATCTGGAATTCTAAATGATTATTCTGCTGACACGTTTCAAATGCTGCTACTGATGCTAGTCAAAGCACAGAATGAGAGGTTTTGCAACTACATATATTATTTCTCACTACTCGACTGCAATTCAATCCTTTCACTCATTGCACGTATACAATCTTACACTCTTATCACGAACCCAAGGCGTATTTGATTATTTTATACTGCTAGTGACGCATGTTTCCTCCTGCTTTGTAAAGTGTAAACACAGCATCAATGTTTATACTGATACAATAACAGTTTGTTTTGTGGCTGACTCTGTAGTAATGTTACTGCATCATTATTGTTCAGCATTTCTCCAAATTAAAACTTTATTTTATTATTATCATGACATGAATCACTACATATATCATACATCAGGATCATTGCCCATCAGTCAGCATCGCCAAATTGTGACACTTTCACAATTCTGTCTGTTACAACCTAGTTATGTGTAGAAAAAAATATCTCGTCAGCATTTGATACTGGTAACCTAAGACATTGAAGGGACTTTCGTAGAAAAGGTGGTAGGATTCACCTTTTGCTATGAGTGCTGAGTGCTGTTACTATATCAAATTTGTTACTATGGCCCAACTGTCCAACAATGGCACAAAGTTCTCTGTGCTTTAAGTTTATTGTGGCAGCTTTGATAACACGGAAACGTGACGTTGTGTCTTGTGAGATACCTTTTTATTGTAGCCTCGCCAATTGCATTGTCGGAAAGCTTTCTTTGTCTCTGCCAATAATATTTATTTTGTAGTATTGTTAGTAGCTGATCTCAAAAGAAGCCATGCTATTGAATTCATAAGAATTAAATGTGAATTATTTCATTGTTATTAAGATCAAAAACAAACACCAGCAGCAATGAGTCAATGAATAAAAAAATTTACATTTCTAAGAAAATTTTTAAAAAAATTATATAATATATTGCTGCATAAAACAAAGCAATAAAATTATGATCATATTTTCAGTGTTATGATCATATTATTAATGAATTATGTTTATTAGAGACTTTGGAAACCATACTATATAATATTGTAGCAACACTGGCACTACTTACAGTTCAACTGTCTTGTAGACAGTAATTTTAAGCTGCTGGTGTTACTCTGTTTACATCGTTAGCATGCCTCATTGCAGGCATCTTGGAATTGGTGATATTTTCTTTACGCGACTGTACCTCCGAAACCCTACGTATTTGTGACGTACATATAAATGTTTAGTAACTCTTGTCACTGAATCCACTGATATCGTTGCTGACTATTACGTCATTCTTCTGACTTCTATACAGTTCATATTTTCCCTTTTAGTAAATACTTGGCTGGTGATATTTCTTCAAGTCAACAGTATGAGAGTTTATCCGATCGTACACACGTGCATATACAAATACGTGAGTTTTTTCGCCAGTAATTAACCAGTGCACACAACAAAATGAACACTGAAGAAATCAGGGCTAGATTGCAATGAGGGGAGTATGCCTTAGTGGAAAATACACGTGGTAAAAGTGACATTTGGAAGAAGTTTCGAGAAATACAAAAATGTGACAGTCACGAAAAAATTGGTGCAGTTCAGTGTAGGAAGTGCCATGCTATCTTAAGTTACTCTGCTTCAAAGACAGGAAGTTCTCATTTAAACCGACATTCGTGTAAAACTTCCACTGGGCAAAATAAAATCCAGAACTTTTTTATGCAGTCTCAGTCTCGGCTTCCTCAAACGTCTAAAGATGAAGTGACTAAAGCATGTTGCAAAGACTTAAGACCTTTTGATATTGTAAAAGGTGCAGGATTCCTGGAGTACTCTCAGATTTTAATTAACATTGGTGCTAAATATGGTAATGTGAATGCGAAGGACTTGCTGCCCCATCCTACTACAGTATCTCGCAGCGCAGTGAAAAAGCTGAAATGTTGCGAAAATCACTCATTCCTACACTGCAAATGATGATGGATAGAAGAGAGTGTGCCGCCACAACAGATATATGGACTGATGAATACAAACATATTTCATATATTACTCTCACTGTTCATTTTGTTGACTCAAATTGGACTTTGTGCAGCAAAGTGCTTTTTACAGTAGAATTTATGCATGATCGCAAAACAGCAACAAACATAAGATTAGAACTCAACAAACAATTAACGTCGATGGGGTTGCGACAAGGCTGCTTGTCTCGATTAGTGTTCGTGACGGACCATGGTAGTAACATAGTGAGTGCCCTTCAGAGCTGTACCAGATTAAACTGTTCTTCTCATCTGCTGAATACAGTACAGAGAAATACATTCAAAAAAGAGCTTTTGGAGCAACGACTTTCACATGTAGAAATACTGACAAACCAGATTAAGGAAGTGGTGAGATACATGAAACACACAGGACTAACGCAATATTTGAAAACTACCCTTCACCAAGAAACTGAAACTAGATGGTACAGTAGGGTTGACATGTACAAGTCATTTGATGCAAATTACAATGATATTGAAAATATTCTAATAGAACGACAAGAGGAAGAAAGAATGTCACATGTTCAGCATGCTAATAGCTTCATTGCCAGATGCAAGGCACTAGAAAACAACATGTTCAGCAAGAGACACTGAAAATGCTTATAAACTTTCTAGAACCATTCAAGGAAGCTTCTCTCCAGCTAGAGGCCGACACATATCCCACATTGCCACTTGTTTTGCCGCTGCGGTCCAGTTTATTGAGACACCTCTCACACAATGATCCCACTGACTCTGCAGTTGAAACATATTGCATTAAATCTGCTTGAAGATAAGTTTGTTGTTAACAGTTTTCATAAAATTGCTTGCTTTCTATTGCCTAATTTCCGGCAATTGAGAACGCTTCAACATTCTGAGAAAGAAGATATAAAGACAGAAGTGCATTCCTTAATACATAAGTTGAAAGCTGAAGAACAGAATTTGTCATCGCAAGAACCATCTTCTTCAAAACAGACTATACTAACTGAAGATAAACACACCGGTTCTCATGTACCTGTCAAAAGGCAGAAAGTAATGGATTTTTCTTGCTTTGAAGATGAAGACAATGCAAAGCAAAGTGAGACTGATGAAGTGCTGAAATACTTAAAGCAAAATTGCGGTTCAGTGAATATAGAAGATCTATTGGAATGGTGGAAAACTCATACACAGGAATTTCCATATTTATCAAAGGTAGTGAAACAGTTTTTGTGTATTCCAGCATCAAGTGCGAGTAGTGAAAGGAATTTTAGTGCAGCAGGGGTACTTATTCAAGAACGTCGAACTAACCTGAGCAGCCAGAGTGTGGATTCCATTCTCTTTCTGCACGACAATTAGGGTCATTAAACATGGTGAGTCCTTAGTCCAATAACTTATTATTAATGTTTACTTTGATTTAAAACATGCACAGGCATGCACATATCCATTGTACAAATCATTATAAGCAGAGACCGGAACATAGGCGGAATGCCTTTTTAAATGCGTCAAATTTATCTTCAGTTTGAAAGTGAATCTGTACGAATTATACCTTTGTGATTGAAATGCCACAGTTTTATGTTGCCTTTTCCTGCCTTTTTAGTATGTCTATTTTACAAAATAAATGCTTT